>APFE030242103.1:31798-52535 GCA_000404065.3 Pinus taeda
TAGCGCCACATCTTGTGTCCTCTTGTCTTCTGCGATTTATGTTTATGTTCTATCTGCAATTTACTATTATGCTGATGTGATTGCTAATCTAGAAAATATATTGAGCTAATTGGAAAAATTGAAATAAATTGCTCAAAGCATACAACATACCTAAAATTAACACTCTGATAGATTGTGTGGTAACAGGCACCTTGAGCAAACTTTGGGGCTTCAAATTTAAGATGACATATCTCCTCAACTATGAGGAGTTATGTGGCGTATCACCTACCGTTAGAAACAACATGATGAGTACTATCAAACGATGATGATGGTATTCCTTGCAAAACTCACGATCATATGCCATAATAAGAGCGGGGAAAGCAGGGCTTCTTCTAGTTGTTGCTTGGATTGACATCAATGACAATCAATCTCTAACAATCTCCCCCTTTGGCATTGATGACAACACACATGCTCCCCCTACGATTGCTACTCCCCTTGACTCCATGCTTTTGATCTTCCTCTCTTGATTTCTCTCCCCCTTTGACATCAATGGAAAAGGGTAACTCACCTTGATGACGTATCTTTCTCTGTCTTCCTACAATACAATATGCCTTTCTCCCACTTCTTTCTTCTAGGGCTTCTTGTCCATTGGAACTTCCAATTAATGCAATTCACTAACATATATTAAAAGCGTTCATGGCAAGACTTGCTTTCTTTTCTTTGCTACTCCCAAAGAGTATGCATTCTCACAACTGATTCTGACATCAATGACAACACCCTTCAACCATATCCCCTTGACAACTTCTCTCTCAGTCATGCATGCCTAATAGATTCCATCTAAATAAATCAACATATTTGACATGAGACATTTCACAACTCTGTCATCAAGCCCCTGTGAGTCTGCCTCCCCAATTCAAACTGCCCAAAGGATATATCTTCAAATTTGTAATTGCTGCTAGCCAGACTCCCCCTCTTCAACATTCACAATATTGGGAGTCTTCAAGCTAGATTGCCTAAATAATTTTTTATGTTAGTTCCAACTCTAGGCATCAACACTTGATCCAACCTTGCCATACAACAATAGAACTATGGCATGCAATATGATCTTGAATTTTGCACCAAACAACAGTACTCTATTGATTCTTAATACTGTAATTTAGCTCGGATACAATGTGCATAAAATAACCTCTAAGAATATTGAACCCATGGTATTAAAGCTTCTTTAATTGAGGTTCTCAAGTATTTGCAATGGTAAATCAACATCCAAAAAGGACCAATAATTAGAGGGTGCAATAGAGGGATCAACTCTTTGATATAGGAGTTTATGTAGTAGATCTTAGAGATGGTATTAGCTAGCTTCAGGTTTGAGGAAAGATTATATGGTGCCTCAAATTTTTGTCATGGAAAGTGACGGTTACACTCTTACTAGAAGAGAATAATCTTTGGGATATTGTTAAAAACTTGGTGCCTTCGCCGCTAGATTTGCATCAATTGGTAGTCCACAAGAAGAAAGAAGTCAAGGCAAAGTGGATGGTCATGGATACTATAAAGGATCATTTGTTCCTTCATATATTCAAGAAGAAGACTGTGAAAAAAATCTTTAATGCCTTAGTAAACCTCTAGTAGACTGAGAACATAAGCAAGAAGATATTGCAGAGCAAACTTAGATCAATAGAGGTAGCTAAACCATACTTAGCATGGGTTGCCTTATGAAGGTCACGCAAATTTGTGATCAACTTGCAGTAGTTGGGGGGAAGGTTATAGATGTAGAGCTTGTGTATACAACATTGAATGGATTTCTAGCTTTGTGGGAACCATTTGTCAAAGGTATTTGTGTGGGGGAGAACCTTCCTAACTTTGAGAGGCTATGGGATGACTGTATCAAAGAGGAAACTCAAATGAAGTCAAAGGCCATCAAACATGGTGGCGATGGGAACTTAGCTCTATTTGGTTAGTCAAATAAAGGCAAAGGTTAAGCATCCAATAAGGGTAAACTGTAAGATAGAGTGATGTTTTAATTTCATAGCCAGGAAAGAAGGATTTGAGAAAAAACAAGTCCTTCATTTGTCATAAGCATGCTCATTATGTATCATAGCGTCTAGAGAAGAATGGTAAAGGGAAGTAGCAATAGAAGTAGGTAGCAACCTGTACAGAAATTCAGATGAACAAGTTTGCTATCAAGTTCAAGAAGGATTTCTCAATGATATTTGGCCTTTCGAATAGCACAACTAGTGGATAGTGGGGCATCTTGTCATAAGACATCAACCTAACAATTGTTTTCTGCTTTGAAGAGGTAGAACTTGGGAGTACAGTTTGCACTTGGTGATGATGCCAAGTAACTGGTAGTAGGTGTTGGTACTATTCCATTCCAATGTAAGTTAGGTAACTCTTTAGATTTTGAGGACATATTGTTTGTTCTAGGTCTTTGGAAGAACTTTGTTTTAGTTTTTTTCACGGACAATAAGGGCTTTGTAGTTGAGTTCAAGAAAAGAAAGACCTCATTAGGTCGAAGCAATCTAGCCTAGATACAACTCAGTTAATAGGGGCTAGAGAAGGTAATATTTACAAGTTGCATGTTTGAATTCATTACTGTTAAGAATTGAGCACAGATGAGACACAACAAGAAATGGGCGGAAAAGGATTTATGCCATATTCAACACATTGTATTGATCCCATGATAAAAATTTATAGTACATCAATTTGATCATTCTAGATTTAGATCTCATTGAAAACTCATCAATGTCTCTTGACAACACCTCATCAAGGATAAGTTTTACAACTCTTGAAATTTGTGGTCTTAAACTTTGTGATTGTCTAGGGACTCACAATCTAACATTCTCCCTCTCATTCTCAAGTCTAAATAATTGTATCAATAACTTGTATCATCTGCAATTTGAAACTATTGAATTGAGCTTCGATGAAGACATGCTTGAAGGCTGAAAAATTGCCATTATCTTGATGTTGAATAATTCCTTTGGAAGTGAAAAACTACCATTACCTTGATGTTGAATAATTCATTTGGAAGTGAACAACTGCCATGTCTGAATTTTCCCATTTTTTTTGATTGTCATCCTAATAGTTGATTTGATTGATTTTGGGGAGACTAGTTATTATGCTAGAATTCCCAAATGTTGATTGAATTTTGATTGTGATAGGACTTTAAAACTTGAAGCATGATATTTGATATTCCTCCATGTCTGGTGCAAGGTGAGAAGTTTGTTGAAGAGATCCAAGCTTGAGGTTTGGATTCTTCTATTCTTCAAAAATTCATATTTGAAAGGATCCAACCTAGAGCTTTGGATTGTTTAGGTGGGGGTTTTGTTGGTTGACCACTAACAATCTTCCATTGATATTGGTGGTTAATGATTTACCACTTATCATTTCTACGATTAAGTTTTATAACGTTGTAAACCCTTTATCTCTTCAGAGGCATTTTGTAAATGATTTTTTGCTTTATCCATTTTTCTCATGCTCACTTGAACTTGCTTGCATGCACTTTGTTTATTTTTATCACACTTGCTAAACGTTAAGTTATCTTAGGGTGTTGGTACTACCGATCATGCACCGTAAAGTGTGATGACAATGTCTTGACTTTTGACCTCCTTATTCAATTTTATGCATAACCCTTTACAATAGTTCTTCTTGTAATTCTTCTCTTTGAACAAATCAATGGCTTCTCCTTAAATTTTTACAATTCAATTCTTGATTCAAAGAGAGTTGACAAATTTGATTTCACACCATACAAAAGTGTTTATGTGTTGGTCCTTACACTGTGTCGTTATGCTTGTTTAACCTTCAATTCTCTTATATCCTTTTACTCCATGCTTTTAGGATTGTTGTAGATAGCAACATTACTAGTTACAAATGTGAATTTAGTGTGTCAAGAGTCAAGACTAGACACAAAATATCAGACGCAAAATATCACAAGCATCAAAATAACACAAATGCAAAGTACCTTAGGCCCCTTTATTCAACTTCGGGGTGGTCTATGACAGTTGAGCATGATCAAAATACGATTTTCTTATGATTTCCTTTTTTGTGGCCAAAATGGTGTGCCCAGGCCCCAAATACAATGAGAAGTCTTCAATATGCTATCTCCGTCATAATATTCTGGTAAAGCTCCCATTATATTTGAAGCAAAATTACAGCAATTCTCCAAAATCTTCTATAATTACAAATGCTTTAGCCAAAATAATTTCTCCAAGTTCCCTTTACAAAATAATAATTCCAATCTCGCTCACTTTTTTCTCAATTCAATGCATTTCTTCACAGTGCCTTTTAAGAATAAAAAATAAATATGGATTTAATAACATATTTCTATTTCTCTCTCTTTTCCTCTTTGAAAAAATTTCATTATTCCTAAAAAAAATGCCCCCTTTCAATCACTCCTTTAGTCAATATTGCAACCAATTTCACCTTCACACAGGGTTGGGTTGCCATAAGGTTTCAAAGACATCAAGGCATTAAAGGTGTACCCATGGATAGTTCCCAAGTTGACTCTCAAATAATATAGGATGTGCCATTCCCATGTTAATTTCTCATCAATAATTTTTCTATGTTGCAACTATTACTTCGACAATTTCTAATAGCATCCAAATTACAATTTCACTTCTTCAATTAGCCAATGACAACAGGGCAATAGTAGATAGAACAATTAGATGCACAATGAAAGACAACCAAGAGACAAGAGACACAATATTTGGTCAATGACCAAGGAAAAACCCCACAAGGGGGAAAACCCTTTGCAAATCTTCTTCTATTAGATTGTCTTCAAATGTTCAACAGAGAGAGTACATCATCAAGAGTCAAAGTCAAGCTTTGACTAACCAATATCCAATATCCAGTATCCAAGTATGACATATGCCAAGCAACTATCCAAATCAGATACAAGAGAGACAGAGTCAACAAAAGTCAACTCTTGAGCAAATATGTCCAAGTCATCAGTAGCAAAGTGTGCCCTAACCAGTTAGTAGTCAAAGGTCAAAACAACCCTTTAGCAGCTCGGTCAACAACCCACAAACTCGACCTTGCTTGCTTGTCAAAGTCAGCCCAAAATAGTCAACAAAAGTCTAGTCAAAGGAGAGAGAATTCCTTGCTGTCAAATCTACAATTGTCTGCAGTAAAATTAGAGGTCAACGTTGGGTCAAAATGCCCAAATTTTCCTGGTCTTAGTGCCAGTGAACTCTGCCTCTGAAAATCAAAATTTTCCCACTCAAATCAAGTCAAAATATGAAGCCAAACTTGGTCAAACTGTGGTCAAACTATCCAGTTGCAAAAGTCAACCTAGCCTCCAAGACCCTTGCACGTGTGAAGAAAATTCGGCTGCCTCAAATTTGTATGAACCAAATAAATCAAGAGAGAGAAGAAGAATGTGTTGATGTGATGTCCAAATGAGCTTGAGGTCACTTGTATTTATATGCAACTTTGGAGAGGCAATTTGTCCTTAGGTCGAGCTTGACAATTTGTGCAACTATGGTCTTCACTTCAAAAATAAACTTTCCCATCTCCGAATCAAGTGCTTCAAAGGTCAATTTTGGTCCTCTTGGAAAGAGGAATTTAGTCCAACGGTTGGGATTTGTCACTGAGCTGCCAAATTAACACTCCCTCTCAGCTTGGGAGAAATTCCAACCATATCATGTGATTATCATACGTATCTCATCATCATGTCATGTACATCCCTACTCATCTCTTCTTGTATCTTCTCATCTCATGCTGAACACTCTCAAATCTATAGAAGAAGAAATGCTGCAGGGGAGCTCTAGCTACCACCTCAACTCTATGAACATTGGGGAGACTCTGCTACCACCTAGAATCATCATCGTCATCGGGGAGCCATAGTTACCACCTCGAACTAAGGACAATGGGCGATATCAACCTACTCAAATGTGTAGGGATCACACTTTATCCCAAAGCCCTTGACATTAAGTGAGATCAACTTATTGAAGGTAAGGATCACATTCTACCTTATTGTCCCTGATCATCCATCTTAACCCTAAAGAGTCAAATGGTAGAACACTTGCATCCACCAAGTTGGGCGAGATCCACCTATTGCAAGGGGTAGGGATCACACTTTATCCCAGGTCCCTCATCCCATTGGCCAGATGGGGAGGTTATCCCACAAAGTGGGCAGGACGCCAACTGGGGCATACTTTGACTAGGGGAGATCCCAGGTCTCAACATCCTATTGGTTAGAGGTCTCTCATCCCTAGGAGCTCATTAGCTCCATTCCTCACCCTAGGAGCTCAACGAGGGGTGAAGAGCACTGCTTAGTGTTCTTGATCAACCAGGACCCTTATTCGAAAGGGTCATCTCAGCCAGTCCAAACTACTCTTTGAAGACCAAGAACTTCCCTTTCGACAAAGCCTTGGTGAGGATATCATCTATATGCTCATTTGTCGAAATGTGAAGGAGTCTCACAACTCCTCTCTATACCATGTCTTGGATGTAATGGTAATTGATCTCTTATGCTTGGACTTGTCGTGGAACACATGATTCTCTGACAAACGAATCCCGCTCTTGTTGTCGCAATAGATAACTATCGTGTCTAAGACCTGCTCAAATAGCTCTCTAAAGAGCTTCCTCAACCAATCTGCTTCACAACTTCCCAGGCTGGCTGCAATATACTCGACCTCAGCTGTGCTAAGGGCTACAAACTTCTGCTTCTTGCTCATCTATGATATCATGGCAGATACAAGACTAAAACAACATCCAAAAGTACTCTTCCTGTCGACAACACTGCCAGCCGAATCTACATCTGTATATCCATGTAGTCTAACATCTCTAGCGGCATATCTCAGTCTAAGGTTAATAGTCCCGTGTAGATATCTTAATACATGTTTGGCAACGACCCAATGTACATGGTGAGGCTCAGTCATAAACTGGCTCAAAGTGTTAATTGCAAAACATATGTCAGGGCGAGTGTTCATGAGAAACATCAATGAACTTACCAGTTGTCTATATTCAAAAGGGTTTGCTAGGTCTGGTCCAACAACCTCTTCGCATAGCTTCTTGAATTTCATCTCCATAGGTCTAGGTAAGGACTTGCATCCTACCATGCCAAATCTTTCTAACAATTTCACAACATATTTTCCTTGTGAAAGGAAAATCTCGCCCGGTCTTTGCCATACTTCAAGTCCTAGGGAATAGTGCATCAAACCAAGGTCTTTCATCTCGAATTCAATAGCCAACTCCCTCTTACATTCAATAATGAGAGGATCTGCACTTGTCAAGAATAAGTCATCAACATATAATACCAAAATGAGAGGCATACCTTGGACCACTTTGAAGTACAAGTTTGGATCGACACTGCTCCTTGTGAATCCCAACTTCATCAAGTAACTGTCAATGTGGGCATACCAGGGATGGGGGACTTGCTTCAATCCATAAAGAGCTTTCTTCAATCTGCACACATGGGTTTTCTTGTCATGAACTTCAAATCTTGGAGGTTGTTCAACATATACTTCTTCTTAAAGCAACCATGCAAGAAGGCAATCTTCACATACATCTGGTGAAGAGTCCAGCCCTGTGTTATGTAAAAATTAGTTAATATTATGTAAAAATTAGTTAGTGTAGTTTATTAAGCAAAAGGGCATGATCTTTGATCATGCTCGTTCACCAAGAGGCACCTAAGGCGGTATATAGCCCGGGCCTCTCACAAAAATGTAATCATCATCATTCTATTATTAATAACATATTTACTTATTTCTGTTTATTACGAAGTTTTCACTTCATCTAGTATGCTTGACAAACAATTGTCCTTAAAACAAAAAGGAAAAAACAAATTGGCACCAAAGTTCTATGGACCTTATCAGATCAACAAAAAGATCAGCCAAGTTGCGTATGGTTTAAGCCTTCCAGAGAAAAGTCGTGTTCACAACGTCTTCCATGTCTCCTGCCTTAAAAGGGCACTAGGTGACCATCAATCTACGCAAACAACACTTCCATCCCTGGATGATGAAGGAACGGTCATTCTAGAACCAGAAGGTATTTTATCTACTAGAGAAAGGAAGCTTCGATGTCGTACAATCAAGGAATACTTGATCAAGTGGAAGGACTTGCCCGAAGAAGAAGCTTCTTGGGAGATCGAAGCATTTTGTCAACAACATCGGTCGTTACGTATGCTTTGAGGACAAAGCATTCTTTCGAGAGAAAGGCAATGTTATGTAAAAAATAGTTAATATTATGTAAGGCGGTATATAGCCCGGGCCTCTCACAAAAATGTAATCATCATCATTCAATTATTAATAACATATTTACTTATTTTTGTTTATTACGAAGTTTTCACTTCACCCTGACTAGCTGCAAGTGCAACAATGGATCAAATGGTGTTGTAGTTAACAATTAGAGCAAATATATCATCATAATCTTCTCCCTCCTTTTGGGAGAAACCTCCGGCTATGAACCTTGCCTTGTATTTTTCGATGCTTCCATCAGCCCCATGCTGGATCTTGTAGAGCCATTTCGAAGTCACGATGGATTTCCCCCTCGGTCTCGGCTCAACATCCCATACGTCATTCTTCATAATTGACTCATGTTCTTTGGCCATAACATCCTTCCAGACTTCTTTAAAGGTCAGAGGTTTTGCTTGAATCATATTGCTCATTGCTACAACATATCCCTGGCATTGCTTCTTGCTCTCCCTAAATGTTCCAAGGGCAACAACATGTGTCTCAACATCTTGAAGCATGTCACGAAGCCATAGTGGCCTCTTCTTGGCAGGAGGATCACATGGAGGAAGATCCAAGGGGTCCATAGGCTCCATGGAATCATCAACAATGTCTCTCTAGGATTCATGCACGGACTAACCTTCTAGAATATCCATATCATCATTGTTCTTCTCAGGAGGAGGCAGAGTAAGGTCCCTTACTTTTCCAAGGGCGACATCTTCATCGAACGTTACATCCCTGCTAATGGCATGCCGTTCCATAGTGGGCTTTGGCAGTACAAATGTCTCCAAGCCCAAATAGGGGGTTAACCAAGGACCCTATTAGGTGGTTTCCACCTCTAAAGGGGGTGGAATGTCCATAGTACATCTTTTAAGAGGTAGGTGGCAAATGATATAATGATGGAATGGAGTGGGGATCAAGGGAAATATCCAGACCACATGTCAAGGTACATTGGGTAGCTATAACAAGGGGAGCCCACACCTTGGTATATGAGTGTAAGAGGGAGCAAATCGTGTTGCATGAGTTACATCGACCTTTTTTTTCCACCCTTTTTCATATGCCTTTTGCCTTTGATTGATTTTTCTTCATCACTGCTTGGGGCTCCAGGGGATGGAGAGCATGATGTGTAACATGTAGCAATGGATACCCCCTTTGAGGTGGGGCAGTTCTTTGCCCACCAGGGTTTGGGAAAATCATGGGTTCCTTAGTGATGGAGGGGGCTCATCTAGGGCCCATAGGAACCAGGGTGATGGCCATGAATGAGGGGTAGAGCTCATGTTCGGCTTTTGCCCACGTGCTAAATTTGTATGTCTCGGCCATCTTTTGCATTTTGTGGTACATTTCCTGTTGAGAGTGGCCAAATTATGCTTTTTCTTTTCTTTTTAGCTGCATCAACCTCCAGGACACTGTTCCAGGCCCGACCCAAGGTGTGGGCAAGGGGAGGGGAAGGCTAACTAGTGGACACATGTGGACCTGAATGGTAAAAGAGATGAATGGGGCTAAGATGAGTGGAAGGGGAGTAATGTAGGTGCTATCGGGAAGCGGGGACCACACAACCAAAATCGAGATTTCCCATGTAGTGCCAACCCTAAAGCTAATGGCTAGTAAAGGAGATTCCATGGGACTAGGATACAATGGTAACAACGAAATCAGGCAATGGAGACATGAATACAAACCTAACCCACTCTTTCTGTCAAATCCCCCCACCAATTCATGCCCAAAAGTGCCCATGACAAGTAAGGAAAACTACTGAACTATACCAATGAAAAGTGATACCTTTGGGGTTGGGAGGCCCACCTTCAAACATACATTCATAATAGATGGGTGAGGGAACATATGGTTGGCTCAGGTGGCAGAGAAAATGGCACATCGAGCTATCTAGGGGCTGCAAGGAGCTGCTAGCTGAGGACCATATAGGAGAAATTTTTTCTCCCATATACACTACCCACAGGTAGTGGGTAACAATGCCAAAACAATAGTCAAACTCGGTCAATAGATTTCTCTCTCCTCTCGCTCGTGTGAACTCAGAGCTTGCAATTTCAGATCAAATCAAACCAAATGAAGTAGATAGATGTATGATGTGATGCCTCCAAGTGATGCCAAGCTTGGTTTATTTATATGTTATCTTGGGGGGTCAAAGTTCTCCTTTAGGTCGACTTGTACTGACACTAAAAACAATATTTTCCCATGTGCAAATTTGATTTTTTTTCAAGGGCAAGTGGGGTCTCCTTAGGGTTTGTTGGGCTCCCCTAATTAGGAAATTTCTCCCTCAGCTGCCAATTTTCAACACACCCTCTCAGCTAAGGAGGAATTTCCATACACATCATAAGTCTCGTCTCGGATGTACCTGTTGATTTGGGGTAGCATTAAATGTGCTGTAGCCACGAAATTTGGTGGAGAGGTTGGGGCACATAAGATCTCCAATACCCAGAAAGGGTTTGGGCAGATTCTAAACAGATAAGGAGATATTAAAATAATTAATATTTTTAATGGAGTCCCTAAGTCTAAACTTAGGGAAAATAAAATATTAGTGTGTATTAATATGAATTTGTGTTAGAATGGTCCAAAAGACATGGATCAAGCCAGATCTAATCTTTAGCCGTTGATTAGGGACTTAATCTCGGTCGTTGAGATGTCAATAGAAAAAGTATAAGAGGAGGCTTGAGGGGCACTTGGAGAATATACTGAGGGAGACCAGTCAGTTCAATTTCTAGAGCGGGGTTTGTTGAGAAATTGAACCAGTGGTCTGGAGAGCAAGCAGGAGGCAACAAGTACGGAATAGAGAGACGGGAGATTAGCGCAGAAGAGGCAGGTGCAGAGCCAAAGGAAGCCATACAGAGGCAGCAGGGACTGCGCAAAGCCAGAAGGGCCTGCGTCATCCACGCAGAGGCTGCAGGAGTGACGCAGAAGCCCAAAGAGACTGCGCAGAGCTTCAGTAGGCTGACGCAGAGGGTTTTAGGCTGTAGCAGAGGTTAGAAGGGCCTACGTTGGGTTTAGAAAAGTGCTAGAAGTTTGTCTATTTGTGGGTAAACCAGTTTGGCACCCTGTTGTACAAGAAAACTGTTGAATAATAAAATCCTCCCTTGCTGCACCGGTTTTCCCACATTGGGTTTTTTCGGGGACATTGGGTTTGTTTCTGTATTACGGTGTGATATCTGTAGCAATATTTATTTTAATGTTTGTTGAAGTAATTTCATAAATAACTTATGATGAAATAAGTAGGAAAAGTAAATCAGTTGCTGCAGTGGTAGAATTTTCACATGGTATCAGAGCAAGTAATCAGAGACAGAAAGGGAAAATCAGTTATGGGTCGAGACCACGATGCAAAGGCATCCACCTCAGGGGATTCACGCAGATTTTCAGAAGATTGCATAAGAGAGAGATATTTTGATTTCTCTATGTTGGCTTCTAGGTTGGAAGAAGTGGCGTGCATGACTAGTGTTGCATCATCAGAAGTATGGTATATAGACAGTGGAGCCTCGTGGCATATGACGGGAATAAGGGAGTATTTCTTAGAATATCGAGAGGAGAAGATGAACTTTCAGATCACCATGGGGAACAAGGCAAAATGTACTCCAGTAGGAAAGGGTACCATAGTTTTTTAGACAGAATCGGGAGAGCAGTTCCGTGCCACAAATGTGTTGCATGTGCCGGGATTGGGGATGGACATACTTTTCGTGTCACAACTACAAGGCAAGGGCTACGACGTCTACTTCATCAAGAAAAAGGTATACGTCAAACACCCGAGCTGGAAAAGGAAAGTGCAGATTAGGATCAAAAGTAATCGGTTGTACATATTACAACTAGAATCTCCAATGACACTAATAGGCAGTCATGGGGACAAAGACTTGAATGAACTATGGCATAGAAGGATGGGTCACTCACACCATGGAGCTTTGAGAATTCTCAGGAGCACTGTAACAGGAGTTCCGGACCGGAGTACGGAATGAGATGATGTACGTAGGGGATGTGCTCTAGGAAAGTATGCCAATGCGACATTTCCTAGGAGCAACCACAGGGCCAAGAGTGTACTAGGATTGATACACTCAGATTTTTGTGGACCTATGTCTGTCAAAGCGCTAAGCCGTGTCAAGTATTTCCTTACCTTCATTGATGACCACTTGAGAAAAACTTGGATCTATTTTCTGAAAACCAAGGATGAGGTTTTTTGTCGATTCAAAGAGTTCAAGGCTCTAGTGGAGAATCTAATAGGTAAGAAAATAAAAGTTTTGCGCTCAGATAATGGTGGAGAATATGTCGATAAGGACTTCACTGATTATTGCGCTAAGGAGGGCATCAGAAGAGAGTGGACATCTCCCTACAATCTGGAGTAGAATGGGGTGGCAGAAAGGAAAAACAGGACTATTGTAGAAGTAGCTAGGGCCATGCTGTATGATCAGGATATGCCAAAATTCCTGTGGGCAGAAGCATCCAACACAACTGTCTACGTTCAGAACAGGACTCCTCATCGGGCATTGGGCAAGATTACTCCAGAGAAAGTCTTCACTGGGAAGACACCTGAAGTCAGTCATTTTAGGATATTTGGGAGTTTGGCATATTGTTGCATACCTGAAGAAAAGAGGAAGAAGCTGGATCATACTACAGAAAAGGGGTATCTGGCAGGATATAGCGACAACGCTAAGGCATACAGGATCTATCTTCCAGGGAGCAGGAAGGTAGTAGTACGACGAGATGTAAAGTTCATGGAGGATAGAGCTTTCAGAAGATCTCGCGAAATGCCTTCCAAGGAGCAGTCGAAAGACGATCAGTTGGTCATGCCTCTTCAACCAACGGAAGTGAAGAATCCTTCCTCAGATCAGGAAGATTCTCAGGATGAGGAAGAGGAGCAAACAAAACCACCTGTTGGCAGAGGAAGAATCAACAGGGAACTGCATCAGATTCTGCGTGATGCAGAGAACTTCATCGAAGAGCCCAGGAACAGTAAAAGGGAGCGAAAACAACCAGACAGGTATCAGGCGTTAGTAGCTCAGGATGGAGAGCCTGCCAGCTTCAAGGAGGCAACTCAGCATCAGGTCTGGCTAGATGCGATGGTGGAGTATAACTCCATAATGGTAAACGATGTCTGGGAGGTGGTGTCAAGGTCTCAAGACAGATCTGTGGTAGGTTCAAGATGGATCTACAAGATCAAATATGTTGCGGACGATAGTATTGAAAAATACAAGGACAGGTTTGTGGCTAAGGGGTATGCTCAAAAGGAAGGGATTGACTATGAGGAAACCTTCGCCCCAGTAGCCAGGTATACATTTATGAGGACCGTGATATCTCTTGCAACCCAGATGGGATGGGAGATCCATTAGATGGATGTCAAGACGACATTTTTGAACGGGGTAAGAGAAGAAGAAGTATACATTGAACAACTAGAGAGCTTTGAAACTCATGAGAAGAAGTCTCATGTATGTAGATTGAAGAAAGCCTTGTATGGGCTGAAGTAGGCACCAAGAGCGTGGTATGGTCGAATAGATGGCTACTTGCAGAAGATGGGGTTTGTCAAGAGTGACGCAGATCCGAATCTTACTATCTGGTCGTAGAGAGCGAGCCACTTATCTTAGTATTATATGTGTATGATCTCTTCCTGACAGGATCATCCAGACTTATTGAAGACTGCAAGAAGAATCTAGCCACAGAGTTCGATATGAAGGATCTGGGACAAATGCACTATTTCCTAGGGTTGGAAGTTTGGTAGCAGAAAGGAGAAATCTTCCTTGGGCAAGGAAGTTATGCTACAAAAATCATGAAAAGGTTTGGGATGGAAGACTGTAGACCTATGGCTACGCCATTGATCAGCAATTGGAAGAAGATTGATGCATCAGAAGACAAGGATGTCGATCCCACCCTATACCGATAGCTCATAAGGTCCTTGATGTATCTAGTCAATACCAGGCCAGATATTTGCTATGCTGTCAACACCCTCAATCAGTTCATGGTGGAAGCAAAGTGGGCTGACTGGGCAGCAGCCAAGCACGTTCTCAGGTATTTACAGGGAATAGTTGATTATGGGCTCTTGTACAACAAGGGGAAGGATATCAGGTTGAGTGGATTTACTGATGCAGATTGGGCAGGAAGTTCAGTGGACTAGAAAAGTACCTTTGGGTACTGTTTCAACATTGGATCAGGAATAACCTCCTGGTGCAGTAGGAAACAGAAGTCTGTGGCTCTGAGCTCGCTTTAGGCAGAATATATGGCAACGAGCACAACGTCGTGTGAGGCCATATGGCTTAGAAAACTGTTGGTAAATCTATTCAGAAGAAATATGGAAGCGACCAAGATCATGTGTGATAATCAGAGTTGCATCAAACTCTCTGAGAATCCAGTATTTCATGATAGGTCGAAGCATATTGATATTCGGTGTCACTTTGTCAGAGATTGTGTCCAACGAGGAGCTGTACAGTTGAGCTACACTTCTACAAGGGAACAAGTGGTAGATATCCTCACCAAGGCCCTTGGAAAGTCAAAATTTGACTACTTCAGGGAAAAGATGGGGATGGTAAAGAACCCCTTTCAGAAATAGTGTGTTTGCAGCACGAATGAAGAGGGAGTTGCAGTGCAGATGCAGTGTTGGGAGAAAGGACCAATAGCAACACAGATGCAGAGAGAGTTGCAGTGTTGGGAGAAAGGACCAGCAATAGCATGGATATAGAGGGAGCTGTCGTACAGATGCAGCAGTGGTAGTAGCAGAGTCATGGGCAACAGTACAGGAGACAACAGTGCAAAGGATGTTGGGCAGGAAGGCCTAGCATCAACACAGGTATCGATGCCGGATGATCAGAGTAATACTCAGTGAGGAGTATTGCTAGAGCACAGTCCTCGCTAAGAGGGAGTGTTGATTTGGGGTAGCATCGGATGTGCTCTAGACACGAAATTTGGTGGAGAGGTTGGGGCACATAAGATATCCAATATCCAGAAAGGGTTTGGGTAGATTCTAAACAGATAAGGAGATATTAAAATAATTAATATTTTTAATGGAGTCCCTAAGTCTAAACTTAGGGAAAATAAAATATTAATGTGTATTAATATGAATATGTGTTAGAATGGTCCAAAAGACTTGGATCAAGCCAGATCTAATCTTAGCAGTTGATTAGGGACTTAATCTCGGCCGTTGAGATGTCAACAGAAAAAGTATAAAAGGAGGCTTGAGGGGCACTTGGAGAATATACTGAGGGAGACCAGTCAGTTTAATTTAGGGAGCGGGGTTTGCTGAGAAATTGAACCAGTGGTCTGGAGAGCCGTCAGGAGGTAGCAAGTACGGAACAGAGAGACGGGAGATCAGTGTAGAAGAGGCAGACGCAGAGCCAGAGGAAGCCACGTAGAGGCAATAGAGACTGCATAGAGCCAGAAGGGCCTGCGTCATCCACGCAGAGGCTGCAGGAGTGACGCAGAAGCCTAGAGAGACTGCGCAGAGCTTCAGTACCCTGATGCAAAGGGTTTCAGGCTATAACAGAGGTTAGAAGGGCCTACGCTGGGTTTAAAAAGTGTTGGAAGTTTGTCTATCTGTGGGTAAGCCAGTTTGGCACCCTGTTGTACAAGAAAATTGCTGAATAATAAAATACTCCCTTGCTGCATCGGTTTTCCCACATTGGGTTTTTCCGGGAACATTAGTCCAAAATAACTATGTCAATGTGTGCATATGTTTGTTTTTGTATTATGGTGTGATATCTGCAGCAATATTTATTTTAATGTTTGTTGAAGTAATTTCATAAATAGCTTATGATGAAATAAGTAGGAAAAGTAAATCAGTGGCTACAGTGATAGAATTTTCACAGTACCTGTCTCATCATCGTTGCATCATCTCACATTTGTCTCATCTCATCTCATCAATGATGTCTCGATCTAAAGAAGAAGAATCATCACAGGGGAGATCAATCTACCACCCTATATCTAATGGCAATAGGCGAGATACCACTTACCATGAGAGGTAAGGATCACACACATCCTATTGTCAGTTGATCTTTCCACATTGATCCTCAAGAATCAAGTGGTATAACACCTACATTCTGACGATAGATACCACTTGTCATAAATGACAAGGATCAAACTTGTCTCAAATCTCCTCACCCATTATCCAGATGGGTGGTAATCCCAACAAGCCCAACTTGTGGATAGGATGCACACTGGGGTGTATTCGGTCAAGTTTCGGACTTGACAGTAAGCAACATATACCACTTGCTATGGCAAGGATCAGACATGCCTCGAGAACGCACACAACTTGCCACAAGTGGCAAGGATCAAACATCCCTCTAATGACAACATGGGATTAGGGGATAGATACAACTTGCCACAAGTGACAAGGATCAAACACACCCTATCATCCTCAACCATAGGAGCTCTCTGGCTCCATTCCCCTCCTCAGAGCTCCAAATACTGGGGGGGAAGATCACAACTCAGTGTTCTCGATCAACCGTGACCACTTCTCGGAAGGGTTACTTCCACCAGTCAAAGCTGCTCTTTGAAGACCAAGAACTTCCCGTTCGGCAAAGGCTTGGTAAGAATGTCGACTATCTGCTCATCAGTCGAAATGTGATAGAGTCTTATGGCTCCTCTTTGCACCATATCTTAGATATAGTGATATCTAATCTCAATGTGCTTGGACCTGTCGTGGAGCAGTGGATTCTTTGAAAGTTGGATCCCACTCTTGTTGTCATAGTATATCGCAATCATATCCAGTACCTACTCAAACAACTCTCCCCATGAGCTTCCTCAACCATATTGCCTCACAGCTAGCCATGCTAGTAGCAATGTACTCAACCTCAACCATGCCAAGGGCAACATGCTTCTGCTTCTTGCTCATCCAAGATATCATGGCAGGCCCTAGGCTAAAACAACATCCTGATGTGCTCTTTCTATCAACAACATTTCCGACCTAGTCAACATCAATGTATCCATGAAGTTTGACATCTCCGACAATGTATCTCAATCCAAGATTGATAGTCCCATGCATGTATCTCAATCCAAGATTGATAGTCCCATGCATGTATCTCAGCACATGCTTAGCTGCAACCCAGTGTGCATGAAGTAGCTCAACCATAAATTGACTCAGAGTGTTGACAACAAAACATATTTGGTCTAATGTTCACCAAGAACATCAGTGCTCCAATCAATTGTCGGTACTCAGAAGGATTTGCTAGATCAAGTTCCACAACTTCACCACATAACCTCTTAAAATTCATCTCCATCGGTGTGGCCATGGACTTGCATTCCACCATTCCAAGTCTTTCTAGCAGCTTGATAACATATATCCCTTGAGAAAGGAAAATCTCACTAGGTCTCTACAACACCTCTAAGCCCAAGAAATAATGCATCAAACCAAGGCCTTTCATCTCAAACTCAAAGGCCAACTCCCTCTTACACTGGAGAGTACTAGGCTCTCCACCTGTTAAGAATAAATCATCAACATATAATACCAAAATCAGGGGCATACCTAGGACGACTTTGAAGTAGAGATTTGGATCAACATTGCTCCTCGTAAATTCAAGCTTCATTAGATAGCTCTCAGTGTAGGCATACCAAGGCCCGGGGGCTTGCTTTAATCCATAGATTGCTTTCTTCAACCTGCATACATCAATCTTCCTGTCATGCTCCTCAAAGCCTTGTGGTTGCTCCAAGTATACCTCTTCCTTGAGAATGCCATGGAGAAATGCAACCTTCACATCCATTTGGTGAAGTGTCCATCCCTGGTTAGCATCAGGAGCAACGATAGATCATATGATATTATATCAGTGAACCGACACAAAGATCTCATCATAGTCCTCTCCCTCTTTTTGGAACTATCCTCTAGCTGCGAACCTCACCTTGTACTTTTCGACACTTCCTTCCAATTCCGAAGAGTTAGGAGAGGAGGTTGAGTTATTTCTCCCGGAGGCTACGTAGGGGCAGAGCAAAAGCCTCAAAGAGGCAGTTCAATTTAGTTGAAGTGGAGGTGAATTCAATTGTCAAAGGCCTAGAGGATCGTTTCTAGAGCAGTAGCAGGCAAAACGTCTTGAGTAGCAGTTGTTCCGGCCGAAGCATGTTATACGCTGCCCAAAGGTGACGTAGAAGCCCGCACAAAAGGTTTGGACGACTTACTTGGAGTTGTCAGATTGTATTGGGATTGCTTGGTGAGGAGGATAATTTACCTCAGTTGATTTTTCCAGTATTTCTCTTTGATAGAAATGCTAGTTTGGCGTCATTTTATTGTGCTCAGAATTTCACTGTTGCATAATAATAAAAACCCTCAGCGGTTGCACTGATTTTCCCACGTTGGGCTTGTCCGGGGACAATCGTCCAAAAATATTTGTATCATTTTTATGTGTGTGCTAGTATACTTCTTAGTTCCCAACATTTTATTTTCGGCAGCGTTTTTATGGTGAAAATTGCACTTTTGATTTTATTCATTGTTTGCCGCAGCAAATAAATTACATAATTAAATTTACAGTTAGAAGAATAATTTCCAGTGGCTGCAATAGAGTTAGAATTTTTCACATGGTATCAAAGGCACAGTTGACAGACAGGAAGCTCAGAGTTGAAGAGGAAGAATTTTGTTGTTTAGAGGGAGCAACACGACGAATTTTTTCAAAGGTTGCGTAGTGCCTAGCCAGGAAATGCAAATTGATGGACACGATTCAATTTTCCAGTGGCAAAAGGCAAGAAAGTTCGATTTGTACGGGAAAGTGATTCCAACAGGCAGAGGTGAGCAACATAGTATTTTTCACAGAGTAGAGTTTTTGTCTGGGCACAATAGGGTTTCACAGCAGTTTGTAGTAGCAGAATCAATGTTGGGTGGAAGAGAAATTGCACACACAAAGGGAGTTTCTCTTAGAGGGCTTCTAGTTCAAAAATCCACATTTTCTAGTTGTAACAGACAAATTTTCTCACTCTAGAAAGGAGTGCGAATAGCAGAGCTAGCGGCCGAGTAGGTGAAAGAGGGAAATTTCCGTCCTAGGTTGAGTTTTTGCTGTAATGGCTTCAACAGGACTTTGAGATCAGTACAGATTAGAGGGTGCATCGAACTATTGTATTTGGAAGGCCAAGATGTCCTTGCTAGACGAGTATGGACTAAAGATGTACGCATAACGAGTTGTAGCCATGCCTACAAATGCAGACTAGCTAGCTAATTACAATAAGGAGATGGCCAGTGCAAAGCGGTTGATTCTCGATGAATTCAAGATCATATTGTCTCTTATGTTGCAACCAAGAATACAACCAAAGAAATGTGGGACACTATTGCCTCACTATATTAAAATCCTTCTGAGCAACAAAAGATGTTCCTGAAGAAAAAATTGAGGAATGTTCGTATGCAAAAGGGTGAAGACATTGACCTCTTCCTCACCAAAATTTAGCATATCAGGAATGAGTTTGCAGCAGTAGGGGAAGCACCTCAAGCTACAAAGCTTGTGCATCTAACCCTCAACAATGTCACCAAGGAATGAGAGAACTTTGTCCAAGGAGTTTTGGGACAAGATCAACTGCTTGGGTGGGACCGGATGTGGGAAGATCTCTAGTAAAGAGCTCCATTAATGACTGTAGCAGCAGAGGATTGAAGGGTGTAAAGGAGGAAAAATATGTGGCCCTTGCATCGAAAGGGAAAGCAAAAGGTCCCAGTCAGTGACAAGGCTCGCAAAAAGAGAAGAAGAAGAAAAAGGATCTATCCAAGATCAAGTGCTTCAAGTGTGGCGAGTTTGGCCACTATAGTACTCAATGTCCTCAGAGGAAGGAGGACAAGAAGGAGAAGCAGGATCGAGCGACAACGTCCGCAGAGATAGACTAGGTATCTTGTAAATTGGAGGAACAATTCACACACGATATGCAACTATACCTCTAGGAGAGAAGTGGGGAGACAGAGTTCTAGACTCCAGAGAGTTGCGCAGAGATGGGCAGGGTCCATTGAGGTAAGCATTGGATAGTGTTTTCTCTTGGATCATTTCTACAGGGGCCCACAATATTCAGTAGCAGATGGATCAATGTCAGTTGGTGCAGTCAGTTCCAGAGTGACAGTTGCGGACTAGTTTCAGTCAGATATTGAGGAGTGTAGAGAAGTGTTGACAACAGTGCATGAATGTTAATTTTGGTATGTTCTATGCTTAGAGCAATTTATTTCAATTTTCATAGTTAGCTCAATATCTTTTCCAGATTTGCTCAATCACATGAGCATTAAAGTAAATTGCAGATAGAACATAAACATAAATCGTAGAAGACATGCCAAGACAAGAGGACACAAGATATGGTGCTAGCCAAGGACAAACCCCAATGTGGGGAAACCCTTAATCAATTCTTCTTATATGTTCTTCAATAGTTCAACAGAGAGAGAGATAAAGATAGTACATTTACAACAGAAGTCAACACTTCGACTTTCTAGATAAGAGAATCGATCATCTCTACATGAGATCAGTTGAAGATATGCTGCTTCAACTGATTCTCCAAGGTGACTCCACCTATCATTGTGCTGCATATCGTCCATGTGCTACACCATGCTGCAACATCATACCATGTTCCTGAGCTGCACCATGCTGCTCCACTGCTGAGCTGTACCTCATCACGGTGTACACAACTTGCTGCTCTTAATCATCATGCTGCACTTGTGACTGTGTTGCACTCAATCA
>APFE030242111.1:0-14623 GCA_000404065.3 Pinus taeda
TTAAAAAGAAGAAAATAAAACAAGAAAGCTAAAAAAATCAAAAGAAAAGTAAAGAAATAAAACAAGAAAGCTAAAAAATCAAAGTTGCATGTAGAGACATGGAGTGTGTGCATGTGGTTCCCCTTCCAATGTTTTGTTCTATTTAATAGATGGTGAGGAGGATGGGAGGTATTCCATCATTCCGAGATTCTATCTTTCATTCTCTTGGGAAAATGGTATACTAAGACTTAGGAGCACTGGCAGTAGTCGTTGATTGAGGGCTCGGGGGTGGCCAGTTGTAGCAGAATCCTGCACAATTGAGCCTACGGTTGGGAGGAGAGTCGTCCCCAAATCTTGTGGTCACTTCGCAGCCGGAAAGTACAGGTATAATTTCATTGAAGAACTGTTTTCCTTTTTGATATTAATTTTAGTTCTACTTGTGCTGTTACATATGGTATCAGAGCATGTTTAACCCTTAGGGCCTATGGGCATCTGGAAAATTTCTTTGTTGGAATTTTTCTAACTTGACTGGTTTTTAAGTACAGGTTGATTAATTCTAGGAGGCAGCATCTTATTCCTCGAATTTTGCAGTGATTTTAACGAGTATTCATTGATTCATTGTTTCCTTGGACTCTGTATTAGAGTTGGTTTTTACATACTTATTTTAGCATTTTCTGTATTAGTATTTTCTGTTCTCTTGAGTTGGTTTCAGTATTGGCCGGTGCTTTGATGGTTGATGGCTATTGTTGTTGCTGCTGGAGCATTCGATTTGTTCATTTAATTCTGAAGTTTTCTTTGTTTTCTATTAAATATCTGTGATCTTTATAGGGCTTGATTTAGCAACAGAGGCTGAGACGTCGTCGATTGAACATTTACAGTTAGGTTCTTGACAACTGGTTTAGTATTTTGTTTGCCGGATTCTAGAGCATCACGACTGTTAGATTTGGCAATGGGAACCTGTAGATTAGATCTGATTTTGCCTATCTGTCATATGAAAATTTTCATTTTCCCATTTTGTTCAAATCGCCACAGTTATTCAACTCCTAAAGCACTTGAATTTCGTATTGCACCCTGATTCTTGATTAGATTGTGTTTAGGCATTGTATTTCCTTTTCCTTTGCCCAGCTCTGCCAGGTTATATGATTTTTCAATTTTTTTTTCTTAACCTCATGATGAATATAATCTGGCACTAGCAGATAACATTCTCTGCGTAGAATTTCTGTTTCATAAATTATTTGAGCATTGGGGGGCTTTGAATTGGCTATTGTAGGTGGCTGTTATATTTGATATTTTTTGGGTATTCTTATTAGTGCGAGAGAAGGTCATTTTTGTTTTGTATCTCTCTGTTGAGTGGAATTTTTCCCTTGATCTTACTTTGAACATGGATTTCCCATTTTTTTGATATAACTTTTGTTTGCTTGAAAATATTGTCTTTTTTTTTTTCCCTCAAAATCAGTCTTCCAGGGTTTGTTAAACTGTTGACAGGAGAAGGTTTGCTGTGTATTAGTTAAATATTGCATGTTGTTGCACCTATTTGTTTAGATTTGTTTGTAATTTTGTTTTGTTCCATTGCACTCTGTCCAGTTATCATTATTTGTAATGGACCTGGAGTGCCAAATCGTGTATTCCTATCATTATTTGTTTTCCTGTTTGTTGAATGGGATTGTGGACCTAGAGTGCCAAATCATGTATTCCTTTCATAAATATCTAAAGATATACCTGGAATATCCACACAGTGAGGAACATACAAATCATTACCCTGACTATCAGGCAATGCCACCAGTCTGAGAGATAAGTTTCCTCAGAAAGTTGAATCTTGTGTACAAATGGAAATTAATTGTTAACGGGTAAATTTTCTATTTTTCTGATGGGTAAATTTTCTATTTTTCAATTTGTGTATTTTCGGACAGGTTAGAAAGATGAATCTCTGTAAAAATGAAAACTAGTTGTTATCGGGTAAATTTTCTATTTTTTAATTTGGGTATTTCTGGACAGGATTTAGAAAGATTATAATGAATCCCGTGTGGATGAAGAGGCTTGTTTTGTTAAGAGAAAAAAAAACTCCCTTTCCTGCTTGTCAAGTTGTCACACAAGTGTCACTCCATTAACTGAACAAAGTGTGTGATGCACAAAGAAATCATGGTTCAGATGCCCTTGTTGATTTTCATATTTTGGTTATTGTGGCTGTAAACATTGATGAGATTTGTTTGAGTCGATGATTGATTTTTAATTGTAAACATTGATGTTTCTATAAGTTAAGCTGCAAGATAGCTCTGTTGCCAAGGTTTTTCTGTTATTAGTCATTAAATTAATTTATGGTAACAAGCTTGAAACACATTCATTAATTTATTTTGAAGCTAGCGATGTGCTATGGTTGTTTGCCTAATGTCTTCATCTTTTTTGAATTGACAAGGGTGTTGGTCATTCTGGATATAAAGTGAGAGACTTATATGTTACGAAAATAATGTGTCAAATTAAATTAAATTTTGTCTTGGATTAAGTGGTGTAATGTGCTGCTATTCTGCTAAACAAATATGTTAACAAAGATTTAATTTGATCTGGATTAATTATTAAGTGGTGTAATAGGCTGCTATTCTGTCAATGGCCTTTGGGATGCAGGGTTGCCTCATGTGATTTCCTCTTTGTTGCTAAGGTGTAATTCTTTTTAAAGAAAACAATGTATGTAAGATAAAATCATCTTTTGGTGAATTTAATTGGTGTGCGAATCATAAGTTGGGACTCCTGAATGATGTCTTTGTGGGCTAATGGAAAAAACTTCTTTTTAAATTTATGATCAATGCTCTCCACTTGCATGTAATCATCTAATATCAACATAAAATGCATGGCAATACCTTAACTCCATTTCGACTAAAAGATGGGTGATTTGGTAAATTAAGGTTGGAGAGGCTTGTCTCTAGATTGCAGTTCTTGATGTTTTTGGTTTGGTTTTGAGATTTAATTTTGTAAACTGAACAGTGGAAATACACCCTCAGTAACAACATTATGAATTCAAAATTTGATTTATTCTTGCAAATAAGAGATCCTTTGGGATTTTCATGATTGATTCTATTTAAAATTATATCAGAAACTTTATCATGCAGGTTGCCTGAAGTTATGCTGATTTATTTATTGCTGGGATTAGAGTCCATTGGACTGAATGCTTAAGATGCATTTGATGGTTTTGGTTGTCATTGAAGAATTCTGTTTGAGTTTTTGCACGAAAATTTGGCATGCTTGCAAGTTGACTGGATCGATGAATTCTGCTTTTAGATTTTCCGGGGGGCTGTTTTCCTAAATTGAAAACATTAAGTACCATAAAAATCATGTTAGAAATGTTTAAGAAGAATCAGATTTCTGATTAAGTGGTATAATTTGCGTCTAATAGTATGAGCCTTTTGAATTTTGTGATGGTTTCTGGTATGCCCAGAAGATAATCAAATCACGTCTTCTATGTTTGCTGCCAAGGTTTCATTGCATCATTTGATTACTTACTCACAATAATTCTATGACGAGTGCTGCAAAATCAAATTAGTTGTGTTTTTTTGGGTTTCTGACTCTCTGATGCTGAAACTTATCACGATCAATGATCTTATCATGTGTATAATTATCACAAATGATTTGTTTCCACTTTGCTTTTTGGTGATGATGCTTTTGTTACATTGATTGAGAAAATAAATCCCATATATGCCATACCACAAATGGTTCAATTTGAGTCATCTTGAATGTTATACAGAGCCTGATCATGTTTAAACATTAGCAATATTAAGCCTAGAACACTCAAGAATTAATCACATTAATTACAAGGTGGCTTAAATATTTTTATGAATCTGGTTCTTGCATTTTTTAGTAAATATTCCTGCTACCAGCAAGCTATCTTGTGACTGGTCTTTCTTCACTGTGGGTTATTTTTTGACTGTAGTACCCTTGAGATCTGGTGTATATTGCTCATCTCTCTGGTTTCTAATTGCTAGTCTGTTTGAGGACTTTAACTCTTGGATTTAATTAGCTAGATCTGATTGCTGAAGCTTAAATCTTGTATTGCCGAATGATACTTTTCAATATTTGGTTTAAATCATCAATAATCAGCTCCGGTATTTGTATCTTAGTAATTTAAGGTATTAAATGTTATTGTTGGTGCTTTTCTCATAAAAGGGTGCCTGCACCACTCTGTTCGTGCAAAGCTGGCATTGGGGTTTTTGTCCATTGAAAAGCTTCCATTTACTTCCTCAGAGAGATTCTTATCAGATTATAGAATTTCCTCTCATTTTCTGTTAAATCTCAGCATCCTTTGGTGTTGTTAAGCTCCTCGTTTAATCTGTTCTTCAGTTGCATAGTTTGTGATTAAGCTTCATGAACTATGTAGCTATTTCTTTTGTTGCTTTCTCTCATTCTCAGATATTGTCGGGCTCCTTGTTCAATCTTCTCCTCCATATGGCAGTTTCATATTTTGTGATTAAGCTTGCTGAATTGCTTTCATGGTTAACACATTGATACTGATAGCTATTGGATAATATTGTGATCTTTTTGATCTCCCTTGTAAATTGTTTTATGCCTGAGGGCACCAATATCTTTTGTATTCTTTTGTGATTGAGATTTTTGAATTCTATAAGCTCTTGTGTAGTACACTTGTGCTTGGGTATTTCTCTCTCTCTAGCACACTAAGGTTCTCTCTCTCCTGTGCAGTCGTGATCTGGTTATTGTAGGATTTGGGTGTCTTTCATTTGATTTCCTTTTTGATTTGTAAGTTGTGAATTTCAACGTATACCATAAGTATAAACCCATTCTTCAGATACGCCCTTAAATTTGCAGGATGCATTTCTTAAGTTTTGTCTCATTGAACCAAATGAGCCTTTGGAACCCTTTCAGTTGATTTTTGTCATGTTCTTGTCAACTGAGGGTGCATTGCATGGCTACCTGGCTGTAACATCAATCAAATGAGATCTTCAGCATGACAATTGGAAGCAACCAATGCAAGTTTAGGAATATGTGCAGCTTCATCGATAGAGTGCATTTTATGTCCCCTCCGGATGAGTCCATTAAAGGCATTCCAAGAATGATAGTTGGAAATGAGGCCTGCTATTGATTTAGAGGCATACAATATATCCATTTATATTATAATTTTTAAGAATTCACTGAACTTAAGTAGTAAATTGTAATCAGTGATTTTTTAATATTTTGAACTTGTAAAATGCAGCTAGTGTGCGATGATGCTTGCTAGTTACCATGAGTGATTTGAAAAATTCAAGTCTCTATTTCAAATAAATTTGCATTTATGATTTGCCACTGTTTGTGGGCATTATTAGTTGCGGTCATCTTCAGATGACAAATGTATACTTTGTGGGACTTAATCCACATTATAAGTGGATGACCAAGGAAGCTTGTTAACTTATAACACAGATTTTTGACCTTTATAAATGTATCCTTTTGAAATAGATTTTTGATACTTGGAGTGCCCATTTTCAAAGTGTTTCAAGGAGGCATCCATATAATAAAAATCAAATGGATATTTGATTCTTGCATGAGTCATTAACAGATTCGGTCAAGTTAAGGTGGCCATTCGTGAGAAGAGATTCCAGCCTATCAAGATCAGAAATTTACACACACACTCAACAAAAGAATTTTGTTGACATATCTAACAAATGTCTTCATGCCCTTGAGGCTCTCTGGTGTGCATTTTCTAAACCCTTACCTCCTTATTTCAGTCAACTAATATTGCACAACAATGGTTGAATACAGTGGCATTAAACTTATCTAGTATATCAGAGAATTATTAAACTCCTTGAGGTATTATTTGTCTTGCTCATGAGTCCTTTATTGACTGGCATAAGCATTTTAGAAATCTGAAGCTCATCACTGGCACAAGCATACTTCCTCTGTTCTCCCTCTAATCCAAACAGAGAAAGAAATAAGCAAATCTGAAATATTTTGACTATTTAACATAAGAAATTGCTCACGGCTGTCCTAAAATTATTTACTGCTCTTCTACTGAAGCATAAGTAATTCTCTACTGTCCTGAAGATACTCATTTGTGTCAAATTCTGAATACATTGCTTTAAAGTGCTCTCATTTACTCATAAGGTTATAGGCATTGGATAAGAGGTATTTTGTTGAGCATTTCATTGGATAGCCTTGGTATTACTCTCATCTCATTAAAAGATAGCCTTGGTATTACTCTCTTGTCTCATAAAAAGATAGCCTCACATTGGAAATTGAAAATCTTAAAGGTGTTGCTGATCTAACCATATGATTATCACTTTGACATAATCTTGGCAAGTTCCTTAACAACACTATTTCTTCTCCTTTAAAATATACAAGTGGGTATTGACATAAAGCATATCAGAATTCTTGTTTTTAGTAGCTTGTCACCAAGGACTTATCAAATTGCTTACAGTTTATAGTTCAGCTTGAAAGATCTCTTCAGAAATTGGCCATCTAGGTGTTCTTAATTTTGCACTAAGGCTGAAAGCCTTTTTGTTTTATTGGCATTAAAAGTGTTAAGTAACTAAGGGACTTGTTGATTTAAATGAATATATCTCTTTTTTTGGCATCTTTTCAGTGGTATATCTTGAAGGTTCCTAGCTGTATAAGAGCATTTATATGCTTGCTGAGCAATCACTGTTTGCATTAGATAAGAGATATATTGTTGGACAAGTTTGGTAAAATTCTAACACATTATTGAAAGATAACTTTATATTGGAACTTAACGAGATTGAAGGTCTTCTTGATTATGTTAGACATCTCCTAAGTTGAATGATCATTGGGATTTTCTTACTTGAATAAGAAACATTGGTTGCATTTTCTATTATCATTGTTATCTTGAGCACCTTGGCAAAGCATTTGTCTTGTTTGGTAGGACTTGAAAAGTTTAGGGCATTGAGTAATCTTGTTACATTGCATTGGCTAATTGTTTGAAAGGATAAGCGCTCAAGTTATCATTTGACTTATGGTTCATGTATTAAGTGGATATCTATTTTCTGAATTCTAAGTTAGTGCATTATTGTGGAGAGCATTCATCTCATGGAAATTTTATCTTGTGGTTATCCTCCTATTCTTATAATTGAGATCGTCTCTTGAATCTATTCTATGGCTTGGTTTTCTTCTGATGGAATTCCACTATCCAAATGTGTTGATGGATTCTCTTATAGTGGGTTTTTGAAGAAGTTGGTTTTACTGGGATAAAGATGCTTCTTGATGTCAGACAAAGAGGTCTTGACGGTATATCATTTGGAGTTATGGCTCGAGCAAAGCCCAATGAGGCGGTGGAAAAAGAAATTTGGGCTGAGAAGAGCTTCAACGTAGCATATCCATGTTTTTTTTTGGCTACTCAAGTTTTAAATTGGTGGTAATCATTATTGTTGAACATTAAGTGACATTATCATAATGGATACTTTTTGTATTAGTCATCATAGTCCTCATGCATGTCTTGATCATGGAAATTCCATTTATCTTATTATTATTTCTATGTGTTCAACTTGACCATTTCTATCTCATCTTGATTTTGAAACTGTAATTCATTAACAGACTTGGCTATTGCTTGTCTATCTTCATGTAGGTTCATAAATTACGTTGTATTCATGAACCAACATCTCATCCTAAACAAATCCTGTTGATAACACATCTATCTACAAACAATTTAACCATTCAATTCCCATGTAATCCGAATAAGGAATCGCACGTAGCTTTCCATGGATTCAATTAATCAATGGGTGAACCTTTTTGCAGATAGATGAATCTTTTTTTTATATACCTCCACATCTATATTTTATTCCGCTATTGCACTCAGCGTTTGATAATCCATTTACATCAGTGGGGTACACTCATTTCATTGTCGGTTAATTCTGCGAGTCTAGCACTGCTTTGCTTTTTCAGATTTTGGACACCGTAGGTGCAACTGATCGAGCTATATATGAAGCTATATAAAAAGTCTGTAAATTTGTAAGTGTATATCGTAAGATTGCAGGTATCTGAATGTTTCAAACCTCGATATGAAGTTGATCAGTATGGACAAATTTCTCGACAAGTTTACAATTTTCTATCTTAGGCAGCCAATTCTATGCCTAATTGTATTGTAATTTACAAGATTTGAAATGGTGTTGCCTTCGCGGGTGTGCTTGCAGGCAGACCATATAATTAATAAAATGATTATTTTTATTGTATTGGGGAGGCATGACCTTCCCCGTCACCCGATCCGGTTTTGGGTCAGGTGGCAGTGTCTCTTCTTTATTGTGTGGAATATTTCTATGCTTGATTCATAAATTTTATGTCATATTAATATTACTTCACCATTTATCATATTAATTTACTGTCATAGATTAACACATGACATGAAAATAGTAACTGAATGTGATTAAAAGGAAAATGTCATTTTTTTGTGTTACTTTCCACAGGATTGATGCTAATCTTGTGCTAGGAAAAAGATTCTTTAGTCACGAGACTCTAAGCACTTCTTCGACTTTTGGTGGATATTGAACCACATCTCCGTGATTGATAGAATCTAGATCATTAGTACTCCTTATCTTGCATTCAATGATCATTTGAAAGGTAAATTAGTGGATGGATTGGATCATCTAGTGACTCACATCACATTGTAGTTTTTCTTTAATTAGCTATCCAATTTGGTATCTAAGGACATATATATTCTTAGCAATAAGCCACAATGATCAGATTCTACAACAGGATAATATTAGTATAACTTAAAGTCTGGTGCATTCATTAGTTCCTCATTGCTTCCTCATGCAGATTCTTTGGTTCTCTGTTAACATTAATATTTCATTATATGGTATGACATAATTAAGATATACTTTTATGATTCACTAATTCATTGGAAAAGTATGTAATCCTATAATCTTGATATGGTATACTGGCATGCTGGTGTAACTACTCACCACTGGTTCACTTTACAAACACAGTTTAAATATCACTTACCTTTAGTGATCATTTTTTCACCTGCATCTTAGGTTCAGTCTGATTTTCTGTGAATGTTGATCATATTATTCATTAATTATTTGTTCAATTACTGCCTTTAGCAATAGTAGTTGCTTGGCATTTCTCTGGCCCATTATTGCAAGAACACAACTCTCTCAATATGATCTCCTACTGAATTTAATTTTGAATTTAATTTTGCAGGGCAATTGCCATACAAATTACATGTATCTGCCCATTTACTACTCATATCATTTGTATATTGAACATCATCAAGCTACATGATGGTATATTTAGTCTCAGTGGCAAACCATACAGATTGGATTAAAGTTCAGATGTTGAGTATAATGATTGACAGGACTCTACATTGGACCGAGAGGTCCGGTTTAATTGATGATCTCGTGCGAGCCCATACGCACGAGGGAGAATAAGTAACATCAATATGGGCTGGGGACAAACTCAATCAACACCTAGCATATGGCCAGTGATTTCCTTTTGTTCTTGTGTTAGCTCCTTGATGGATATAGCTCTTGAAGAGCCTATGGGACCATCTTTGTAGAAGGCTTGGTGCCTGATGATTCCAGGCTTTGGTTCCTGATTGTTTCCAGGCTGGTGCCTGAATGGATTTCAGGCTTGGTGCCTGATCGTTCCAGGCTTGGTGCCTGTTAATTGGATTGGGATGCCAAAGTCCCCTGGAAGGGATGTAAAGGACTTCGATGCCTGCAGCTGTGCGCCTTAGTAGTTGTGGAGGGAGTGGGCCAGCCTGCGAGATGCCCGTGGTCATTGAGTACCAGACCGGATGCCTGCCTTGGGGAAGATGAGGTCTGAGTCAGGCGCGAGCCTTGAGGCTAGCCTTCGACTAGGATACAGACCGGGTCAGGCTTAGCCTGGTGCCGAAAGTGGGAAAAAGGATAGAGATTCCTTGAGATTTCCTGGGGTGTTGGGGACTTTCGATGCCTGCTGGTTATACTAGTTCAGCAGAGGGTGCTGGCAACATGAAGTAATAAAAATAATACAAAAATAATAAAAAAAACTTAACTTCGGGACGAAGTTCCTTAAAGTGGGAGAGTATGTAACATCACTCCCTTAATAGTAAATAATAAATAATAAGAACTAATAAAAATAATACAAAAATAATAATTAATAATAATAATAATAATGAATAATGAATAATAATAAATAAACCACTTAATAAATAATAAATAATAATAACTAATAAAAATAATAATACAAAATAATAAGTAATAATAAAAATAATGAATAATAATAAATAAATCATAATAAAAATAATAAATAAATAAAAATGATAAGTAATAAAAATAAATAGTAATAACCAAAATAACAAATAATAATAAAAATAAAAAATAGTAATAACCATAATAAAATAAGGAAATTATCAAAATTAGCATGCCGACACTTGGAGGGTGGGCATGTGGCATGCAGACACATGGAGGGTGTGCATGCGGTTTCCCATCCAATGTTTTTTCTATTTAAGGAATGATGATGAGGATGGAAGGGGTCGATCAATCTGAGGTTTCATCTTCATTCTCTTGGGAGAATGCTGAGACTTAGGAATACTGGCAGTAGTCATTGATTGAGGGCTCGAGGGTGGCCAGTTGTAGCAGAATCCTGCACAATTGAGCCTGCGGTTGGGAGGAGAGTCGTCCCCAAATCTTGTGGTCACTTCGTAGCCGGAAAGTACAGGTATAATTTCATTGAAGAACTGTTTTCCTTTTTGATATTAATTTTAGTTCTACTTGTGCTGTTACAGGGAAGTTAGAAAAAGTGACTATTTCTGTAGACTCATGGACATACCCTGTTGATCTTTTGGTGTTGCATACTCAATCTTCAGCCGGGGGCATCCTTTGATTTTGGGTAGACTTCTGCTTGATACGCAGATGCTTAAATTGGGTGTCAATCAGGAAATATGGTGATATCCAATGGGGAAAACACAAAGAACCTTGTTTTTTACCCACCAATGGAACCAATCCTGCTAATAAAACCAGGGTATACCTTAGCACAAAATCTTCCACCTCGGATGAGGCTAAACATGGAAACCAATATATTAGACCAATTCTTACAATTAGTGAAGCTCTCCATTTTAAGGGTGAAACAAAAGATGATGTTATTAGCACATTTATTAGTAGTCCCAACTCTGTCCCTGACTTAACCTGACAACTATTAGAATATGTCATGGGTTGCACTACTCATGAAACTAATGAACTAGAAACAAAAATTGAAAATGTTCCTGTCACAATACCCCATAACAGTATTACTGTAGAAATCAATCCAGGGAAAGCACTGAATGTTAATCCTAATCTTTCACCTTCCCAAGCTGAACAATTGTTGAAAGTCCTTCGGGATTAAAAGGAAGCCTTCGCTTGGGAATATACAGATATGAAAGGGATCCTTGCTTATCTATGTACCCATCATATATACATAAGAGAAGAATGTCGACTTGTTCGACAACCACAAAGAAGGACGAATCTTGCCTTGAAGAACATTGTCAAGGAAGAATTACAAAATCTTTGGATGTCCAGACAGTCAATGGGTACCCCCACTAATCATTGTTCCAAAGAAAAATGGCAAGTGGAAGACTTGTTTTGATTACAAGAAATTGAATAAAGAAACTCAAAAAGACCACTTTCCCTTAACTTTTATTGACCAGATCCTCGACACATTAGTCGTGAATAATTTCTTTTCCTTTCTAGACAGATTTAGAGGACATAACCAAATCCAGATAGCTCCTGAGGATCAAGATAAAACTAGTTTTACTTGCCCTTAAGGAACTTTTGCATACCGAGTCCTTCCATTTGGCCTATGTAATGTGCCTTCTACCTTTCAACGGGCAATACTGGTAATTTTTTCTGATCTAGTTAATGACAATGCTGAAATTTACATGGATGAATTTACCCCATACAGGGATTCTTTCGAAGAAGGTTTGGAGAATTTAGAAAAAGTACTTAAACGATGCAAACAAACACATGTTTCTCTTACTACAGTGAAATGTCATATGATGATGGAAGAAGGGGTAGTTCTGGGGCACTTACTTTCAACTACAGGAATATAGGTTGATACTGCCAAGGTTGAGGTATTTTTAAACTTTCCTATGCTAAAGAGACTAACGACGATACGTAGCCTTATTGGTTATGTTTCCTATTATTGACGTTTTATAGATAATTTTTCTAAAATAGCATTTCGACTTTTCCAATTATTACCTAGGGATGTAGAATTTGTGTGGACTGATGCATGTGAAGCATCTTTTTCATAAATCAAGAAATTAGTCTGTAAAGCTCCGTTATTACGAGGCTCTGACTGGAAACTCTCGTTTCATATCTCCATAGATGCTTCTCATACAATAGTAGGGGCAGTCTTGGGACATGTTGAGGGCCAAAAACGTCTGCCTCAACATTAGGGGATAACCACCCAGTGCGGACCTTAAAGCAGCCCCTTTTCTATTTGGAGTAGTGGCTCCGACTGGTTTAACTAGGTCCAGTTACCTTTTATCTATCGCTATTGGTTTACAATGTATCTTTAACTACCAATAGACAGGGATATCAGATCACTTGTTTTCACTGATTGGATAAGAGAATGACCCTTAAGCTGATTTGGGTTCAACCAAGACACAACTACAATTTTGCCTATTTGAGAGGACTTGAAAGAATGTAGAACTTATTATTCGATAATGCAGGTAAAAGAAACTAATCCTAATCCTATCTCAATTAGGCAGATATAGATCTAACCCAACTAAGAGCGAGATAATTAAATGATAAGGATTTAAATATGTCTGGCTTTTAGTTAATATCAGACTAATGAAGTAATTCAATTAACTCACATTCGTGAATACCAAAACAAATCCTATTGAGACCTTTTAACTGAAATAATAAGCCAACAACACTCAGGGAGTAGTTCGCAAAAATGGTATTGATGGTCAAATAAGTAAATCTAATAATTAAACAATAATACGTGGAAATAGTTCGCAACACATTGCTATTTAATAAATCAGTTTTATAAGACAAATTTATGAGTAAATAGTTACTCAGAAATCAAAATTTAATCCATAAGAGCAGAGATACATAATAACAACATTGAGACAAATTACCCATATCAATGCAAGTGCACAAACATGAATAAAATGACACATTCTTGTTATCATAAAAATGAAACTAGTATTTGAAACAATAGTGTTAGAAATATCAATTTATTGAATCCATTTCTCTGACCCTGGTCTCCAACAATCCTTTACATTGCTTGAACTTCTGCTTTCAAAACTAGAGCTTCAATAATGCAAACTTTGCCCATCATACATAATTCAAGATACAAAGGAAAAATCCTTAATAATATTCAGATTTGAGATTTTCTCTCCTCCCTCCTACAACTCTAAATTCCTATTACAAAAGTGCTTTCAGAAGTTCAAAATTGCAGAGGAGAGTAGCCCTTAATTACTTTATGGAATCTGCCATTTATAATATTTCCAAAAGTATTTTTGAGAGGAAAGTTTATTGAAGAAAAATTTGCCCAATCTAATTTTATTTGCTCAAAATTCCAGTCTTTAATTGTTGGAGCCTTCTTATTGATTGAGATATTTTTCTCCATATCTCCTCTACTGTTTTCCTACAAAAAGAAATCAAAAGAAATTAAAATGCAAAAATAAAATCAAGATGCCATTTCTGGCATTTAAAACAAATCCAATCCAATACAATTAATTAATTGCAAAAGAATTCTAAGCTTTCTATTTATGCATATGATGATTTTAATTGGCCAAAGATATTATTGATAAATGAATCTGCACTTAGAAGAGGCTTGGGGAAATGAAAAGAAAGAAAATAAAACTTAGAAAATTGATTTTGTTTAAAAATTCAGAGCTTGATCTTCTGCCTGATTTTAGACCCAATAAATTACCAAATCTATTAGTGAAACCTCCTCAAAATTGTTCTTCTTGATTTTATCTTTCCAATGAGCTGTCCTGGGCCTCATTTGGCCAAGTAAAACTCAACCTATGAACCTCCAAAGTTTGATGAAGTCAAAGTCTTGGAACATTCTGAAAATTCTGTTGGTTGGGGACTAAAATTTAGAATTTTAATTAAAAATCTAATCCCTAAATTACTCTAATTACTAATAAAATTTTAATTTAATTGTTATCATGAACTAAACTAATTATTTAATAAACTATTTATTAATTGATATTAAATCTAACTACTAAAATACTTAACTATCTATAATAATTAAATTAATCTAATAATGAATAATTATTAATTTAATTTAAATTAATTATATTTATATATTAATATTAATTTTTTTTTTTTTGGTAGGTAATAACCCATAGGGATTTGACCCAGTGCGTATTGCAAGGAGTGCCCTTAACAGTGCACCCCATTCACCATCAATCCAAAGCCCCGTGGCTAACTACCCATCACTGCCATACTTCACTCATTCGTAATGAGTGTTGACTTGAAACCAAAAAAACAAATCATATGAAACTTTGGTTAATGCCCCATTGCCTTTTGACTTCTAGCAGAGGATCGGGAGAATAGTATATATTGGGGTTTTTTAAACTTGTCACATTTGAAAGCTCTGATGTGATCTTCCAATATGATCATGTAATAATTTTATTTTTTCAAATCGGGAGATCGGAGATTGGGAGTTGTCAAGGTCTTTTAAAATTGTTAGGTTTAAAAACTCCGATGCAATCTTCCGATCATGTAATATATATTTTTTTATA
>APFE030242111.1:25063-93517 GCA_000404065.3 Pinus taeda
ATTTATTTAAACTAATATTAAAGTATAACTACCCTCTCACTCCATACTTCACTCGTTCATATGAGTGTTGACTTGAAACCAAAAAACAAATCATATGAAACTTTGGTTAATGCCCCATTTCCTTTTGACTTCTCGCCATCGGAGGATCAGGAGAATGGTGTATATCAGGGTTCTTTAAACTTGTCACATTTGAAAGCTTCGATGAGATCTTCTGATTTGATCGTGTAATAATTTTTTTTTTTAATTTAGGAGATCGAAGATCGGGAGTTGTCAAGGTCTTTTAAAATTGTTATGTTTAAAAACTCTGATGCGATCTTCCGATCATGTAATATATATTATATATATATTATTTTATTTTGGTTTTATTTTTAATCAAGTTTAGTTTAGTTATGAGATTATCTAAAGCGTAATTTTCCTATCTGAACTACAACCACTTTGACATTTTGGGTTTTTGAGATTGGTAATTTATTTGAAAATAGAAAATTGAAATAAATGACTGAAATCCCGATGCTTCATGATTTGGCTGTGTTATGTATAAGTAAAAATGAAAAATGTTAGTAATACTAATTAGGGGTTAATATTTAAAATAAATGCATTATTGAACTAATTTAATTATAAAAATAGAATATTGTACATTTTACACATTTTTTTTACCCAGGCGACATAAATTATTAGACTTCAAATGAGTGTCATTTACAAACCAGTAGACCAAATGAGGTGAAACAAGTATCAATGGAAAACTTATAAAAAATTGATTTTAAGAAAGCAATAAAAAACAAAAGTATAAAAAATGAAAAATTAACAAAAGTGTAGGATAATCAACTTAATAGAAATCCTGAAAGGCATTTAGCCAAAATTTTTATAGAAAGGGTCCCCATTATTTGAAGTAAACAAGTCAAAAATAAGGGGGTTGTGTTTCACCGCAACAGGACAACAGGAGGACAAGAAACCATATGCGATTTACTATGTAAACAAGAATTTAACTCCTGCTGAACTCAATTATATGATAACTAAAAAGATTTTTTTGTTTTCATGTATGCTATTAACAAATTTCGGCATTACATTACAGGGTATCCCACCTTTGTGCATACAGACCATTCATCCATTAGGTATCTGATGAACAAACTGATAACTCCTGGTCAAATTACAAGATGGTTGTTATTGATACAAGAATTTGATATTACTATTGTAGATAAACCAGGAAAAGATATTGTGGTAGCAGATTTCCTGTCTAGGCTCAATACTAATGATGAAGATACACCTGCAGAGGATAGTTTTCTAGATGAGCATCTCTTTGCAGTTTCTACTGACATTCCTTGGTATGTAGATGTTGCTAACTATCTTGTTATAGGGAAGGTACCTCATCATTTGTCATATAGGGAACAACAAAAAATTATCTAGCAAAGTGCCTGTTATACATGGATGGAGGGATACCTCTTCTACATTGGACTAGTTCAAGAGATCTGATGTTGTGTACGGGAGGAAAAGATTTGTGATATTCTAAAATCTTCCCATGATGGTCCTTGTGGAGGGAATTTTGCAGATAAGAAAATTGGTCATAAGGTGTTGCATATGGGATATTATTGGCCTTCTATTTTCCGCGATGCCAGGAAATATGTTAGGGGATGTGAGAGATGTCAATGGATGGTTCAACCTATTTAGTCAGATGAAATGCCACTAGAACCTCAATTAGTCTTGGAGCCTTTTGAAAAGTGCGCTATCGATTTTTCGAGTCATTTAACCCTCCTTCTCATCAGAAAGTCCACATTATTGTCTGCATAGATTATGTGACAAAATGGGTGGAAGCCAAACTTGTTGCAAAAGCCACATAATAGGTCATCTTAGAATTTTTATTCGAAGAAAGTTTTTCTCAGTACGGAGCTCCTAGAGAGATAGTCTCAGATGGAGGGGCACAATTCACATCACATTTAATAACATAGCTTATGAAAAAATATGGGATCAAACATAGGGTGACATCTCCATATCATCCTCAGGTGAATGATCAAGTTGAGAGCACAAATAAGGTACTGGATAATATCTTCACAAGACTATAGCGAACCATCACCAAAACTGCGTTGAAAGACTTCTTGAAGCACTTTGGGCATATAGAATGACATGGCAGAATACAACATGATTTTCACCATATGAGCTTGTGTATGGAAAATCTCCTTTTTTTCCAATGGAATTCGAAATTAAGATGCTCAGGACAACCCTTGAAGTAGGTTTGGATCTTTCTGCAACCTAGAAACATCGACTAGAACAATTAAATGAGTTAGATGAAATTCGTTTGATAGCTGTACAAAATACTGCTGAAATTCAGCAGCAACAAACCAAGTGGCATGGGAGATTCATCAAGAAAAAGGTGTTTCAAAAAGGTGATTGGGCGTTACTATATGATGCCCGATTCAAGGACTTCAAGGGAAAGCTATGCTCTAGATGGATGGGACCTTATATGAAATTGATGCAATATTTGACAATGGGAATGTTAGACTTACAACAATAGATGAGGCATATACTCCTTTATTTTTAAATGGACATCACCTCGGATTATATCATCGCTCGATCTCTAGGGACTCCTTTGTTAAGCATATTTATGATAACTCTAGTTTTAAAATCATTTGTGTAGAGAACACTTCCTTTGCACCACACATTGAATAATAAATAAACAAAATAAAAAAAGAGCTATATATATATATATAAACTTTGCTACTACTCCATCAATGGCATTCTTTTTATTGCAAGTGTTGTTACCCCAATGATGCGGATGCTTCACTGGTGCTGTTACTCCACTGATGCTGATACTCCACTCGTGTTGTTACTCCACCAATGCGGATACTCAATGAGTGCTGCTACTTCACCAATGCTAATACTCTATTGATGTTGTTACTTCACCGATGCTGATACTCCACTGGTGTTGTTACTTCATTGATGCTGATACTCCACTGGTGCTATTACTTCACCGATGCTGATACTCTACTGGTGTTGTTACTTCACCAATGTTGATACTCCATTAGTGTTGTTACTTCACCGATGTTGATGCTCCATTGGTGTTGTTACTCCACTGAGGTTGTCACTCCTCTGATTTTGACACTCCGCTAAGGTAAGTCACAAGGTACACCCTTGAAAGACTCCATGGATTTGATTGGTATTTAATTTATGACATGACCTATCATGACCAAGGATGATCATACCTTAGTTGGGGGGAGATCTCGTATTTAATAATAATGATTTCATTTCATCATTATTATTAAACCTCACTTTGACCTCTCATCATTAATATGAAATCTCATTTTAACCACTCATCTTTACCACGATCCCTCACTTTAATTTCTAATAATTACCATGATCCATTAATATTACCATCGTACCCTTGACATATATACATGCACATAAGAAATGGAAATTTTTACGAAAATGCAGGCTTACATTAATCTGCGGTCCTTTCCAATGTGCCGGAGTAATTACCATAATTATAACATATTTACCATCAACCTTGACGTAATCCTTGCTTGGATTTACCTTCATCCCAGTTATTGCAAACCTTTACCGTCTAACAAACCCCTCAACAAATTGTTGCAACTCCGAATGTTGATATAAAGCAATAGACATATGGGTGGCTAGGTCATTAGTCACGAGCTGAAAAATATAGTGCAGGTTCGTCGATAAGAAGATGTGTGGCATATTTTTTAGGATACAGGATGGCATGCTTATTTTGAAAGTTTACAGGGATTTGATGAAGGGGTAACAATCGAGTTCGTGTTGAATTTGGAAGGGAATCGTTCTAGAGTTTGTGGACTATAAATTCAGGTGACAGAAGAAGTCATTTTGACTATTAGTGGATTGCCGCAAGGAGGACAAAAACACCCATGATAGAATTTCTGGAGTTGTTTCTACAAGCAGGAGAAAATGTGGTACAAAAGGGGAAAGGATATGATCGAAAATCATTGCCATAACCATGGGCCGAGGTTTCATACTTCATATTGTGGTACATTACCTATGAAGGTTGCCTCTCTACCCTTTTTTAGTATCATTTTAAGCTTTTGGCATGTCTCTGATTTCATCAAGTCCATCCTTTAGATATTCCTTTCTTTCTTTGGAACAATCTTCAATAAATGGCACGATTTGCACATCAGGCGCGCAAAGCATTGATAGTCTTCACAAATCATGGAATCATTAGATTGTTAGTGATACATGCCCTACCACAAACTCCTGTGACTTGGCATCAGTTGGTTGAGCTATCAGAAGAAGAGGTTGTAAATATGATGCCAGTAAGGGTTGAAGAAGAATTGTTGGAGGAAGAGGGAGCCATTGTCGGCACTACACCATAGGAACTAGTGTCAACTGTTGAACCTATGGAGGAAGTAATGGAACAATCACTAGAGGGAGTGGAGAATGAAAGGGAAGAAGAGATGATAAACCAGTCAGATGATGCGGAGGATAGGGGTGAAGCTGAGGAAATTAAGGCAGAAGGCATTAGTGGAGTGGGAATTGAAGATGTTATTCCTTGTTCTCCATTCCCGGCTTCCCTACTGAGGGGGGAAAGGAAATTCTGTTCTCCTACCCATGCAGTGAACGAAATTTGTTTTCCTCCAGTTTGAGATTTCTTGGAGTAATTACAGAGGAAGGGGCCATTGTTGACACTGTACCACAAGACCTAGTGTCAATAGTCGAAAAAATATAAGAGGGAGCCACTATTGTCACTGTCCCACAAGAACCAGTGTCAACTGTTGGACAAATGGAGAAAGAAGTCACCTTTGACACTAGCCCACAAGAACTAGTGTCAACTGTTGAACTAATGGAGGAGGAAGTTACCCTTGACACTGCCCCACAAGAACGAGTCTCAAATATCAAAACAATGGAGGAGGAAGCTACCCTTGACACTGCCCCACAAGAACCAGTGTCAACTGTCGAACCAATGTAGGAGGAAGATACTCTTGACATTGTTCCACAAGAACCAGTGTCCAATTTTAAGTAAATAGAAGGGGATTATGTAGATGACACTAATCCACAAGAACCAGTGTCCAATTTTGAGTAAATAGAAGGGAATGTTGTAGGTGACACTAATCCACAAGAACCAATTTAAACCAATGAGTAGATAGATGATAGTGTTACTATTGATATTGTTCTACAAGAGCTAGTTCAACTACTGAGTAGATGGAAAGGGACGCAGTCATTGATTCTGACCTGCAAGGAGCAGTATCAATTCCTGAGAAAGTAGGAGAAGAACCCAGGGCCTCAAAACAACTGTAGGAAGGAGACGTTAATGATACCACCTTTTAGGGACCAATACTGGTCCCTATGCCACTAGAAAGAAATTTGGTGATATCGGCACCTACAGTAGGAGGCACAAGAATCACTTCATGGATACCAATAGTCAAACGAGTGGAGGAAATAATAATAAAATAGGAACCAATCAATGAATTTGTTGATATTAATCCACCAAACCTAACATTATCCACAAGACAAGCAAAGGAGGTTGTTGTAAAACAAGAATTTATTGATAAGCGAATGAAAAAGAAAGACCCCATCCTTAACCAATATCAATTGCTGTTAAGGGAAAATATTCAATTGAAAATGGAAATTTCTAAATTGAGAAAACACGTGATATAGTTGCGGAGAAGGGAAAGAAAGAGAAAAAGGAATGTTGGTCAAGCTATTATAACTCCCGTAATCGATAGAACATATTTGAAAATATTGTAGATAAAAGACTATCAGACGAACTTGACATCCACGCAGACCAAATCACTTCTCAATTTGGTAGAGGCTCAGGAATTCCAATTGACAATGAAAATTCAAAAATGGAAGGCTACTTCCTAACCTTTAGCATGGGTCTATTCCTGTAGAAGCTCACCGAAGAGGAGTAAAGGAAATCCAGGAGCAAGCAGTGAGAGTGGTGGCTGATCATATCACTTAGGTGGAGAAGGGCAAGAAGATGCAGGAAAATCTACAAACGAAGATTGAGGAGTTGCAGGGGCAGTTCCAGTTATTAAAAGTAGGCAAAGACGCAATAGATCATGTCCTTTAGACCTCCTACTTATTTCTATTCCCTGTTCTTCTGCTTGGAGAGTACCCATCAGGAGGTAAGCCATGATATGGAAGACCCCATGCAGTTCCTAAGGATTTTGAGAACCCACAATCAATTAAACGAAAATTTGATGTGTGAGATTTATATGCATAATTACATCATGGAGAATGATCAGTCGTTCAATCCAGTACCGTAGGTGGGAGACATTCAGCTGAGAGAATTCTAATCCTTCATGATTAATCAAGTCAAGTGGAAAAAGGCCTTCAACCCATTTGAAGAAAATCAAGCAAATAAATCACTTGTTATTAGAATGGAACATTGTCAATCAGTGGATATTTATAACAAACATCAAACATTTATGCAGCTGGAAGGACGAAAGGAACAGATGTTGACAACACAGAAGTGGTGTGTTGACCTATGTATGAGGAAAGTCTTTACTTGTCAAGAGGAATCCCAAGACGCTGGTTAGAAGCACTAGATGTTGTCATCATCAACAGTTCGTGTGAGAGAACCTTTTGGGGCCCCCAATTTAGCAAGGGCTTTGAAGAGAATTCCACGTTATATCACATGCATATGAAACTGTGGGGTTCAGTGGATAGGGTTGAGATTTTGATTCCCCATCATTTGGCTACCTTCTAAGAAATACACATAGGTTTATGCGACATAAGAGGATTGGTGGAAGGATACCTTTCTCTCAGATGGATTTAAACTTCCCGAGACAAATATGGCCACATGGTATGCTCTTGCACAAGTCCATTTCAATCATAGTGAGTCTAATCCAAAACTTCATAGGAAACGAGTTGCATGAGGACATGTAGATAAGCTAGTTGGGGGGAGATTTTGGTCGGTAGATTTGCCTATTTTTACCTGTTATTATCCACTTCACCTTACCCATTTCATATATTTTTCTGAGGTTAATTCATGTATCAACTATGAAGGTATGATAAATTGGCATGTATTTTTGAATATTGATTAATGAAATGTAGTACTAAGGGTAATGTTCCCTATGCGACTTTCTAGCTAAAGATTTCTTGCATAACCAAGATAATGATGACCAATAGGCAACAAATCAGCACAGGACTATTGATGAGTTGGCAACACTATTCTAGGTCAGGGACTATAACAACGTTCAACCAACGAGAAGATGATGGACATATATTATTGCTATCTTTTGCATTTTGTTTTTGCATTAACGATTGTTGTATATTTGCGGGCAGACATAGCTACTGAACCTTTGAGTTTGTTAGTATTATTTTTGTAACAACGCAATGTACAAGTAATGGTTAAGGAGGCAGAAATGTAAACAATTAAGCCTAGAAGTGTAACAACAGAATTTACTGTAAGTTCTTTTGATTAATGCAATTATGATTTTCCTAAGCATCGAATAATCTTTGATATTTTTCCAGAACCTTGATCAGAGAGTCGGGCCCACTCTCCTAATTAGGTGTTGTTGGAATAGTTGTGTGTGTAGATTTATGTTGGTTGTGTTCACCTGCTTTATTTTTGTAATGATTTATTGATCACATTACTGTGAATTTATATTGTTGTTACTCTAATTTCCTGTTACTATTATTTACTTGTTGTTACTATTATTTTCTTGTTGTTATTCAATTATTATGCTTGATTGACTGCTCAATATTGGGTAGGGAACATGTGGCATGCATAGAATTTGCATGGTAGCCTTTAAACAAGTGACGAGACCCGGGTTGACAATTAATGTGGGGAAGGGTGAATTCCATAATTCATATTTGAACACCAACAACTACAATGAATGCTGAACTTCAATCCATTGATCACAAAATACTGAAAATTATTTACATGTAGAATGGAAATAAACTAGCTCAGGCAATGTTAGCTTATCATTGAGAAGAGATGTGGCAACTACATGCCTTCTGAACTATGTTACAACGAGTCTTGAAGGTCTATTTTTTATTTATAAACAATGGAAAACCATAAACATCCAAAAACCTAACCCTAAGAGATGAAGCGCTAAAAGTCTATGGGACCCGTTGGGGTAAATTGGCACATCAACTTCCCGGGACTATAACTTTGGCATATGATCTCCATTTGATGTGTACGATACCTATTTAAAATGATATATCCAAGGACTAAAACTTTTGATTGGGAACCCCTATTGTGGGCATTGAGTTTCCTCATTTTCCAAAAAAACATCGTTTAGGGCCTCAAAACGGCTTCGAAAGTTCATGACCTGAAAAACTGCTAAAAAAAGTAAATTGTGCTATAACTAAGGAAACTGAAAGAAACAATGGTGGGGGTCCAAGTGGAATATGGGGGTGGCCATCAATATCCACCTAGATCGCTCACTCAATGGGTGTGAACAATAGAAGTGTTCAAGGGAAGAATGTTGTGAAAAAAATAAAAAATGCAGAGAGGGTTCAGGGTATGGTAGAGAATAACACACGTTTTGAACCTGGGAAAAGGATACCAACTGAAGAACACTTTGAGAGAGGATTTATGGGGAGGAAATATAAATATTTAAGGATTTATTGAGGGCTAAAAAAACCATCAAAAGCTTGGGATTGAAAAACCTACTGCACTAGGGAGAATCACTCAGGTGATTGTGAGATTGATGAACTAACAGGAGTTGCCCTTGAGGATGAAGCACTGGTGTTTGTCTCATTGATGAACCACCTAGAGGAGTGATTCCTTCTGACTAGAAATATCTTATCCACTGATTAAACTTCATTTAGTGTGGCTTCTCTTCACCTGACAGTAAGCTGAGAATTCTTTGTTGTATGGTATCTTGGTATGGATGTTAATCCTCGTTGTAAGTCTAGAAGACTAGGTAGAAATATATGTAGTTGTTGGATGAAGGTGTTGTGAAATTGCGACGTGCTATTCAGCGAGAGACTCTATTGGGTTTCCCTTATAAAAGTGCTTCACATCAAGAACTGGAGTCTAGCTCAGGGGTGACGATTGCAAGTGAGTCTTGGCTGCAACCATCTATGGTTATGTGGAGAGTGATAATCCCACTCTTAGTTTCCAGGTCGTTGGCCACATTCAACTCAAGATAAGTGTTTCCATATGTACTCCTTGCTATTAAGTTCATGTTGGAATGTTAAATTATTTGCTTTATTAATTGCATGAATGGTTCATGGTTTTCCTGAAATTAATTGGAAATGAAGTCCTGATGCATGGTTCCTCATGATTATGGTTTTGCATAATTTTTTTCATGTAGGGAAATATATCCTTGAATGTATATTTACATTAGTGCTATGTGTACAAAATGACAATGGTTGTGTCAAATTATAATCTAGTACTAACCTAATTGATCTTGAGCTTAACCACTAAGATGAAAATGTTTCCATTGATGTATGAAGCATGACTTGATTTTTTTTTTTTACATGACTAACTGGTATGATGTCAAAATTACCCTTAATGGTGCCTAGATGTTGTGATGGGCTCTTGTGTGAGAGGCTTATTATATATACATAATGCACAACCTTAAATTCACTATGTTGAAATTGTTGTTTTAATATGATATAGTGGACTGGGAAGAGCTCAACAAGAAGTATTGTGGTTTTCATTTATGTATACATGAGTGATCCTTGCATAGATGGAAAATATCATGCACAAACCAAAGGATTCAATCTAAAACAAATGTATAATGTATTTACACACCATTATATAATGCTTGCACTCACATACCTTAATCACACCCTTATATATATATATATATATATTATATATATTATATATATATATATATATATATATAAGATATATATATATATATATATAGATATATATATATATATATATATATATATATATATATAGATATATATATATATATATATATATATAGATATATATATATATATATATATATAATATATATATATATAGATATATATGTATATATATACACACACGCACAGACACATACATGTTGAGATGAGTTATTGGCATTCTAGGTTAACGCTATATACATTCAACCATGGTTGTGTGCTCAATGTAATCCTTAATGCAAATGGAAAAGGTCTAATCACTGTAATTGTAACAACCTTGAATTGTCAAATAGTTAGTTTGTGCCGAGAGGTGTTGGGCCACACATAGACATAACCATATCCATATATATATATATATGTCTTGGGGTGGCAAATTTTATGGTTGGAGGTCGGGGCCAACCTTGTGGTTATGCCAGAATGAAGGCTTAATCCTTGAGGGTTGAGCCCTCACATCATATCATTATGGATGCATTGAATCAGGTGTCTAAGCACCAATAGTTAGGTCATTAAATCCATAGAATGACATCATTGGGACCATGGGTGAAGGCTTGCCCATGGTTGGCGGTGATTAGTTTGGTAGATCAATGTACAATTACCAATAGCATGAACACCCCCCCTCTCCCATGTGACATCAACAAGAGGGGGGGTAGCACTATTTGATATGGATCGTTGGAGGAGTGGCCAAGTAGTAAGTTGTTGGATTGCGCCCCGAAACCACGAGGTAGAACCAAGATAACACTAACCCCCTTATGAAATCACAGGGGGGGTAGTGCCATCCTAGTTCCACCTCATGGTTCTAGGGCATAATCAAACAAGTCACTACTTGTTAATGGGGAGGGGGGTAGCGTTATTGCATTTTGGCCATTTATTGCATTGTACATCATGGACCATCGAATTGATAGAGGGCCACAAAATCATATGCATCATATATCTATAAAAATAACATTATGGGGGTAGTGTTATGGATTGTACTCCTTTTCTCACACTATGTGAGGATAACGTTGAATGTGTGGTGGAGGATATATGTATTGATATGTGTGTGTGTGTGTATGTGCGTGCGTGTGTGTGTTAACACACATTTGTGGGATGCACCACAATGACATATGGTTTATGTTACAAAATATATATATATATATATATATATATATATATATATATATATATATATATATATATATATTATATATAATATATATATATATAGATATATATATATATATATATTGTACACACACACACACACACTTATATAATACACCCATATGAAGGGGTGTTGTTTAGAACGAGGAGCAAGGCATTGAGACTTGCCACGCGGCAGGGAAGGTGAGAATGACACATTTAATAAATAAAAGTTTAAAGGGTCATAAATTACAATTTAGGAGTTAGATTTGGATAGAAAAATATCAATGGAAAAGTCTAATGAATACAAATAAAATGATGGCAACCAAAGTGCGTATTGAGAACTTGAAGAAAAGTAAAAAAGTATTATTACCCCATTTCTCTAACAACACTAGGGAAGTTGGGTTAGCAAGTAAACACTTCCCCGAGGGTAAGGTCGGGTATTTATACCTAACTTAAGTGATTCTAATTGTTCTTATTAAATACATCCTAATTTCACCATGATTTTCCTCTAGACATAGATGAGAATATCATAATTGAAATTTTATTGAAACAAAACTTAGGTATAAAAGAGCCCACATTATTGGACATATTATTGTACACATGGTTATGAAAGCATTAAAATGCCTACACAAAACAACATTGATGGAAAATATTAAAATAAATTAGAATTATAAACAAATATATGTAAAGAAATGTATTTACGGGTGACCAATGAACACTAATAACAACCATGGCAATAATGATCTAATAACAAAAACATTAGTCCATGATTTGACTAATGTCATTTGTATTTACTTTCTTCAAAATAACTAAATAAACTTTACACAAGTGAAGGATAATTGCCATTTGGAAACTTTCCAGACTAATACTTAAAGAATATAAGTTTCCCGACCATGTGATATTAGAAAACACTCTGTATGAAAATTTTTCTCAATGGGAGTTGCCACTAAAATTTCTCAATGGGAGTTGCCATTAAATGACCATGATTTCACTTACGATAGAAAATTTTTTGTTTTATAAAGTTCACGTTATCTTAATTCAATAATTTTATCCCATTTTGATTAGAATAATAAAATGACATCTTAATGGAAGGAAATTATTAACCATAAATGTAAAATCAAAACCGAATATAGATCACATTCTCAAGCATACATATTGATTACATAGAACTCATGAGAATTCATACATTGCAAAACTATTTCAAGCATTTATGGAAAAATATATTTATGCTGATGTTCAAGTAGGATATTTTACATTCATTATTTCTTTCGGTAATGTAGAACATCTATGGTCACCACTAATGAGTGAACTAAGAGAAAAAAATTCTAATCGCCAAATAGGGATTGAAGTAAATGAATCAAAACATATGAAGATGGATATTTCAATAGGAAGAATCCAATAAGTTGTGGGTATTACTACAAACAAATAATAACTTTCTAGTTGCCACAACTACAAATACTTTTGGTGAATTGGACAATAATTGATGGTCACACACTTTCAAAAAAGAGGAATCCACATAGATTATTATGGCTGAATAATGCACCAATATATTAAAAAACCTAAATATCGAAATAGATGAATTTGGGAATAGATATCTACTATATGTTTCATGGAAACCTATAAATAGGGTTTAGGTGTAGTGCAATACCATCATAATTGATGGAAAATATAAAGTGAAATGTAGGCTCAATTTCCTTATCCGACTAATGAGAGAAACAAAAATATAGGAACCCATGGACATTGATAATAAAAAATCTTTAATTTTTGACACTCTATAAAGTGAAATATAGGATAACACAAGAGGATTGCCAAAAAAAAATGGAAAATACTTATATAATAATTGGTAGATATGGGAATCATCAAAACTCGTAGCAATATCTACACAATGAGTTGGTTTCCTTCTATTTTCCTTGTCATTCAATATTGTGTAAAAGGAATGCATTTTTATTAACTCTTATCCTTAATATTAAAGAATATACTAAAGAAGCTAATACATCTAGTATGTAAACTTAATGATTTAGCAAATGTCACATTCCCATCGATCTTTAACCATTATATATGGAAACCTAGAGGAATGCAACACATATGCTTAGTAGATTTTACAATGAGACACACAGATAAGAGAAAGAGAAAAAAACATGGGGATAATATATATTCCATTTGATATGTAAGATATAATGAACATATATACCTTAAAGATTGTTATAGGGAACATATAACACTATGTCACCTATTACCTTGATGACCATGATTTTATGAATGCTCAGTTGAGTTGGCAATATTTTTGCACACTATGAATCACCATCCAACAAATCAACAAAGGTTAATTTAAAAAAAAAAAATAGTAGATGAAGTGATATTGATGATGAAATAATTACACATGAAATAAGAGATTATCATTTATTTAAGATCTATGAAACTATAAAACAACAAGAATTTGATCATCAATGGTCTCCTTGAATAAACAAACATTATGAAGAGAGTGATTCTTCTTCAAGCATTCAATATTTCCAAAAACCTAATGGCATAAACCTTTACATATGAACACCTTCCCAATTTGTAATAAAAACCATGTGAATTTAAAAAACATTAAAGGCTACAAAATGAAATGAAGACTAAATGTACAAGTGAGGGTTTTAAAAGATATAACCATGAAGATAAGAGGGACCTAAACACACCACTCTATCAATTTTTAGTAGGAGGTGCATGCACTATCGAAACCTTTATTTTAAAATAAAATTTCACTCTTCGTTGCACCTCTGTAGTACTATATCGGAATTAAGTTCTTTGTAGATAAAAAAAAATCATAACATTGTACATAGGAAGGTGGAAATTAATGCATGGGAAGTTAAATTGCACTCTTCATTTCAAATTTTGGCTTTTAATAGTTAGAATATCCTCTAATAACTATTGAAAAACCTTTATATTATTGCTAATCATTTGCAACAATTTCATGTGATTTTTTTATGAAGCCTTCCTTGTGGACCAAACATTCCTATGCTAAACTAGCAAGCAATTGAGTCATATAAAACATACCCAATCTGAAATCTTGGGAAAACTTGTTAATTCTATGCAAGCTCCCTCATCAGTTAAAAATATGTTTAAGATTGTCTCATTTACCCAGTTATGCAAGAGGTTTGTGTGTTAAGTTTTATGTATTTTATGTAAGTGATTTATGAGTTAATTAGCTGACTAAAAATACATGTACAACAAATAAAATTTCAAACAGAATACACAACAAAATCGTACGCATAGCTGATAAAGGATTTTACCCCATCCTCTTGGGCTACATCTCCCTGGACCTCGTTCAATGGCTAGGCCCTCTTGGAATTATTTGGTCAAATATATGATTACAAGAATCTACTACACTCCAATGGCTTTGAAAACTGTACCATTGGGTTCAGAAGACCCAAAAACCCCAAAAATAACTGTTCAATCTCTAAAAACTGACTCTAGCTGATTTAGGTTTAACCTTCTTCCCTAGTGGCCCTAAGCTTGCAATTCCCCGTAGAAAAATCACATGTAGAAGTGCCCAATTGCATTTGAAACCTATTCCATTCTCTTCATAGCATCAAAACCATATAGGAATGACTATTCATTTTCCAAAATTGGTCGAAAACTGACTGATCTATGGCTTTCTCTATTTTTGCCTAGAAAACCTTTGCTAGAATAGGAGGAACTCCAGTTAGTCCCACCAAATGTGGAGGCGGTTCTAGATTCGACAGAATCTGCCATATCTTTTGCCAAACTTAACTACAGTTTAATTAACAGATAAGCTTGTTTAATTAAGCATAAACCTGTTTAGTGCTAAGCGCTCCCACTAATCCGCTTAACTACAAAATGTGACATTAACTGTTAAGGAGCATCACATGGGGAGTTGGCCTAACGGTTACATTAAACTAGAGGTTAGTGCTTAACTGCTTGCAGTTTTTGTGGGTATCTGTCACATGTGGAGGTTTGTCCTGATGGTTAACTCCGAAGGTTAACTACATAACCATTAGTGCTTAAACTTTAACCACGCGCATTTGGCATTATATGTCAAGTCTTAAGGTTTGGTGTAGCTGTAAGTGTTGTGGCTTGTGGAGGGGAGGTGGTGGGTTCAACCCTGACCTCCACCAAATTTTTTCCCAAAATGAATTGTTCACCTTTGACTAGTGGGAGGGACACATGGTAGCCTCTGGGCTTGCCATGTGGCACCCTCTCATTGGTCCACCACAAACCAATCAGATTCCGCTAGATCACCAAACTGAAAACCAACAACACTGAGACACTTGGTGAACCCTCATTGGGCGTTGACCTCTTTGAATTTCCCATGTTACCTACCACATCAGTAGTATAGACTGCTGACTGGGCAGTAGCTGCAATTGTTTTTGTTGTTTGTTGAAACAGTCAGCGGGCTCTAACTTCCTCATACGAACTCTGTTTTGACTTAAACAAGTTGTGTTGGGATTGTATTTCCGAGACAGACATGTTCATGTATATTTCAAGTGATTCTCGACACTTTCATTTTTTAGCAAATTTTTGCCCCTAATCTAGATTCCGATCAATAGACCATACTTATAATTTTGTGATGTCGAATGAAAGTGAATGAAAAAATTGTTGAATAAATAGAGTATATAAACATTTGTTGAGATAGGCCACGACTATTTGATCTTTGAATTTCCTATTGCTTTATAGAAAAGAATAAATGGAGATGAATAACCAGCAAAACTTGTTACAAGTGAAGGTAAAACTATTGGTGCTCGATGAAATCAACATAAATGATACTAGTGTAAGGGTGTCTACCCCTCATAATAAAACCATGCAATTTCCAAAAAAAATAATGCTTAAGAAAATAATGGGAATGTTGGCACAGGGTTAGGACATACCTGGGTTTGGTGTGTTGTTCAACCAACAAATCTACTCAACATCGAATCCTTCAGCATCACCCAAAAAGTGGATGAAGTCTCACCCAAGGTGATATGGGGGAATGATGGAACTAGGTTTCCAAATTTGGACTAGATTGCTAGATTTTTATGACACTATGATCTCATATTTCTGTGTGAAGGTGAATACACCTAACAGATAGACACAATACAACCATTATGAATTTATATGTCATGCGAGACTTCAAAGATTACTATACTAAATATTCGACTCATTGTTCACTACCTACAATGCCACTATGGTAAAAGTGCTTCATTCATAACAACAACCTCAATGGTAACTGAGCATTTCACCATTCAAAACACACAATATTAACAGGACAAGAATATAACAACACTATCAGATCTCGCTGCTATGTAGGATGTAATGAGTATTGAATTGACATTATAAAAATTATACAACCAACAATAAAATAATAGTAATAAAGTAACATAATCATTCGTAAACATATATGAGAGAAATCCATTGATTTTTCATTACTTCAAACTAAGGAAAATTGTGTGATGCACCACAAAAATAATTCATTCAAAACCAGCTCACCAACCTTACAAATTACATAAATTTTGCAAGGGAAAATACTTATGAACTCTAAAATAAATCACATGATATATTCATATGCCGCAAAACAACTACGAAGACACAAGGAAACTAAAAACTAGACTACTGTAATTGACTAACAACAAAAAGACACAACATCAATGCCTCCTCGTTCTTCTAGACAACCTTGGAATTGAGACGATTCAATCATCTTATTGATATTTAACAGCTTCTTGATCATCCTCGGTCTACTTATCCTACATTTTAGTAGTCCTCCATGTCAACCAATAGTTTAGATATTATTTGACAACTCTCTTCCATTTGTACCATGCTACTCAACTGCCGAATAATGCTTGTTGGAAATAATTGCTAACAACTTGTTAACCACTTCGCTAACCTCTCTCCTTTTGTAAATATCTCTTGATGCCTCCACTCTGGTGACCTTCCTCACCTTTGCTAGTCATGTCAAAATCCTAATTTCCAATATTTACTTGCGCACATTCTTGCATGCTTGGAAATCTATGTGCAGTTTCTTCCTGTGTTACATCTCCCTATCCCTACACCATTATTCCTACTACGCATTGGGTACTAATATTTTATACTACTCCCCTCTATGTGGTCTCTTACAATATAACCAAAATAAATAAATAAATAAAATCATCCTCTAACAGGCCTCCAAAACAAAATTGTGGCTCGTCTCGAGCCACTCAGTCCATCTCCTATCTCCATGGGTTCAGGAACAACAATTGTTGATGAACTTAACCTTCTACTCCTAGTATAATAGTATATAAAGGTAGTCAAATATCTTGGTTGTCTTCAAAATCTGATTCCACATAAGAGGGAAGTGCCACACTCATCTTCTTGCAGTTCTTTCTAACATACAAAGAGTGTGAGCTTCCACTGCTTCTCTTGGATAGAGTTCTATGCCTGTCTTTGACATTTTCCTTATTTGTGTTTCTTTACCTTCTGTTATCCCTAGTAGTATTTCCAATACATTGGCTACACATTGAATTTATATGTAGCTAGTTGATTCTTAGAGGGTTAGTGTATCAAGCGGCACATCCTTAGTTAGGTGACCATGTACACACCCTCTAGGCGGTCCCAATCTATGGCATTGATTGTCTGACTACCAAAGTATGGTTTCTTCTTTGCGACTTCTCTTGCCACCCCCATATGTATCAGAAGGGAACCCAATTCCATTGTTGCAACCCCCATTACAAGGACTATCAGGTTAACTTAACTGGTGAAGTTGTAATATGTAGTTTAAAACATATCTCTAAGTGGAAGGGGACCTCCCATTTCTAGTACAACTAGTGCAATTGGGGTGCCACCAATAGTATAATTTCTCTATCTCTTTAATTCCATCTCTATTTCCCTCGATGACACCTCCTCCTCCATTAGTGCATGGAATGTGACCATGAGGCAAAGTATCTTACTTGCTACGTCTTTGTAGTTTCTTTTAGCCTCTTAGATTTACGATTCTCTGTTAGCGTAGTGCCATTCTTGTGATGCTTTTCTTCTTGTGATTACTAAATTATCTACCTCTCCATACTCTCACATATTCTTAGATTATCTCTACTTGTTTCCTACTACCATCACTCCCTTAGGTAGTGTTTTATAACCATCACATCAATTACCTCTTCCCTCACACCATCATTCCACTGACTGTGCCATTATGATCTACATATCTGAATTTCTACACTTCTGTGTTGAACTTGTGTGAGATATTCTATACTACAACTCGAAAGGGTAGAATACACGTGTTGCCTCTTAGGATAAAATCAATTCCTGGTCAGTTTGTCTAGTCCACCTTAGTGCTAACTTGTTTCAAAATTGTAACCTCAATACCTAATTGCTTGAAAGGATGGTTTGTGTGCTCTTCCCTACTACCAAAAATATGATTTAAGATATCATCAACCACTTTCTTTCATTTTGATAGTTATTACTAAGCTAGGGATGACCGTTCTTCTACCTCTACATGTGGTTCCCATCACATTGTTTTCCATCGATGTAGCCCTTACTCGAGCCTAGGGCTAAAATAATCTGCTAAATGCTACACCACAGATTAAAATAAAATTTCTCGTCTAATACTGTAGTACAATATCCTAACTTATGCGCGTGAATTCCCTCTGAATAGGATGCCCCCAACACTATGTGTTTTATACTCTGGTGCTGATACTATGAAGAACTCCCCCCTTGATGTGTAGTGTTCTACTCCTGCATGGAATGTAACTGATTTTGTGATTACCGAACAACTTCTACTACCGAAAAATAATAATAAATACTACTCATAACAAAAAACACTAACGTAACCTTAAATCACAAAAAATCACACTTTATTTATGTACAAAGGGCCAAGTTATTCCTGTCTCCCTACGCATGGTGCATAGGAGTCTAGTTGTCCCTATACAACTTCAACTGGATCCCATTAAAAAAAACTTCTCATAGGGAACCACCCAAATTATTCACTTGCACTGCTTGCACATCTGTCACATGATGAATGACGTATGGCCCCAACTAATGCATTTTAAATGTACCCGAGTGCTTAAAAACTTTGTTGTCATACAACAACACCAAATCTCCAGGATGAAATGTATTTTGTTTAATTCTTCTGTCATGCCACACTTTCTCTCATGCTTTTCACACTTCCTAATGAAATTTGGATATTGCATGATCTTCCTCTAATTGTAGTAGCTCCTGCAACCTTTGTTCCACTGCCCCAAGTTCTGTCAATTGTGTGGCTTCTGCAATGTGCAAATTGGGTGCCAAAAATTCCATTGACATTATTGCCTCCCACCCATACACTAACCAGAAAGGTGTGTGCTCAGTCAACCTTTTATATGTGGTCATGTATTTCCATAGGACCATTGGTATCCTCAAATCCTAATCGAGTTTTATGTTGTACACCTTAGTGAGTGCAGTTTCCAGTATTTTGTTAAATTCCTCCAGGTACCATTATCTTGTGGATGATAGGGAGTGCTCTTTTGAGGGTAAATCTAGAAATCCTTGACTAACATTGCAATAGCCTTGTTCCATAAATTAGTTCCTTGATAATTCATCAAAATATTCAGACACCCAAACCTTGTCAACACATTATCAAACAAGAAACACGTAGTTGTTTCTGCAATATAGTCTTTAACTAGAGTGGTTTCTTCCTAGTGGGTGAAATAATCAGCAGTGGCAATGATGTAATATGTAGCAGCCGTTCTTGTAGGTGGGATGGAGAACCAAAGGAATATCATTCCTTCTGGGAAACTTCCTCACTCAATGGCATACGTTGCAGGCCCTACAATATTCCTTAGCATTGCCATGTAGAGTATGCCACCACAACCTTGTTCACAACATATTTTGCATTGTGCCATTTCCTGCTAAGTGTCCTCCAGTGACACATGCATGAGCCTCTTTCAGTATCATAGTACTCTCATGTTCTAGTACACACTTGCGCAATATACCATTTGTGTGCATCTTGTATAAAAAACGTGGAATGAGTTAGTAATTTTCCTCTTTTATGACCAATAACTTCTTCTACACAATAGTATACCCCCTATTTCCATACGTGTGCTAACAAATATTGCAATTTCTTCAAAATGATGATCTACCATAATTACAAAAAAGAGCTAGACATATGGAAAATTGTCCTCCAAATTTTGTGCATCCTCTCTCATGTTTAGGCATGACAAATGATCTGGTCTTGCATTCAATATGCCAGGCTTGAACACCACCTGGAAGTCATATTCTTGGAAATATAACAACCATCTAAAAATCCTCCTCCCAACATAAGCTTGTTGACGAGGTACTTCAGTGTGAAATGGTCCATGTATAATTTGAACTTGTTACCCAGCATGAAATTTCTAAAATTTTGAAGTGCATACACCATCGTGAGTCCCTCTCTCTCCATTGTTGTGTAGTTTTTATCTATTGTGGAAAACTTGTTAACAAAAGAGATGGGATGAGAATTGATGAAGCATTGATGAGAATTGCTAAGATTGTGCCTGATGCAATTGATGAAGCATTGATGTCCATGTGGAACTCCTTCTATTAATTTGGGAATATGAGGATCGACACACCACAAGTTTCACCTTTAAAGTGTCCAAAGTTTGTTAACATTGCTCGTCCCATTAAAAATAGTCTCTTTCTTTAACAACCTATTCATGGGAGCAATGTTTCATGCATATCCTTGAATAATCTTAGGATAATACCCTGTATGCCCCAGAATATACCACAATTGCTTGACTGTAGTAGGTGGTGGTGGATCCAATATCATTGAGATTTTGGATGGATCCACCAATAAACCTTGTTTGAAAACTATGTGCCCCAACAAATTACCAAAATATGAACAAAATATACATTTATTTATATTCAATGAAATATTTAGCTCTCTGCACCTATCCAACATTAGCCACAAAACCTCAATATTATTCTTTAACATATTGAACGCCATCTAGTCATCTAAATAAATTTCTAAGAACTTATTGATCCGAACTTAAACATGAACACAACAAATTACATATATAACCATAAATACAAATATGCAGCAAAAATAACACTTCATTTCATTAATATCAAATACTAAAATATGCTTACAAACAAAATGGAAACAAGACTAGCGCGGACGATGATAGCTTATCTCTGAGAAGAGATGTGGAGGCTACATGCCTCTGAACTATGTTACAATGAGGATCAAGGGCCTATTTATTATTGGAATACATGAGAAAACCCTAACCCTAGGAGATGTAACACCAAGAGTTTGTGGGCCCCGTTGGGGTTAGTTGGGCAGCCAACTTCCCTCAGTCATAACTTGGTCACATTATCTATGTTTGGTGTGTTTTACACCTTGTTGGGAAGGTCTCTCCAAGTATTACTGGATTTTTCACAGGCCCTTGCCTATTTCTATGGGCCTACAATGAACCTCAAAAAAATGCTATTTAGGGGGTCAAAACTAATATGAAAGTTCAGAATCTGAAAAATTGCTAAAAATAGTAATTGTTGAAATAAACAAGGAAAAAAATGAAATCGATTGGAGGTCTAATTGGAATAGGTGGGCGGCCACCAATATCCACCTGGATAATTCCTCCCCCCTTAGGAAGAAATAGTTCCCATTATGTGCAGAGCCTCCATGATGTGAGGCAATTTCTATTGAACCTAGTCCCTGGTGAGCCACTTGCCTTGGTGCAGGAGTTGGCCAAATTTGACAACCCGATATAGTTGGATCTTCTGCTGGCGAGTGTTATTGACTTGTGTGTCCATAGTTCGATCAATTGTGGCCTATTCCATGCAGCCTGGGTTTAACTCTGTTGGTGTGAGCTATTTTGTAATGTTTGATGTGTCTAGTAATGGTGGGAAGTATGGTTGAAGGCCGTCCACATTGAACACTAGGTGAAGGCCAAGGAATGGGGGAATGCTGAGCTCAAAAGCATCGTCTCCCACAACATTGGTAATGGTGTAAGGACCATATCAGAATGGTTTGAGCTTCTGACGAGCTCTGATAGGGCATTGTTTTTGCAAATGCAACCAAACTTTGTTGTCCACCTGAAACTTGTGTGGCACCCGATGTTGATCATATCGCTGTTTGTACTTGGCATTTGACTTCTCTAGGATGTCATGAACCTTTTGGTGGATGTGTTGGATGCATTCAATAAATTTGGTCACTTTATCAGCCTCAGGCAATACATGTGTGGATTATGTCTGTGTAGTCGCGTGAGGCATGGAAACATCAATTGTACACAATGGTTGAAATCCTAGACCCACTTGAAGGGGACTGCGACCAGTTGAGCTATGGAGAGCTCTATTATAATTGTGTTTCACATATGGAAGACTCTCATACCAGGTTTGAGGATGCTTGGAGTTGTACGTGTAGAGTATGTGCACTATCATCCTATTGACAACCTTCATTTGGTCATCATTTTGGGGATGGAAGGCATTCGACTTGGTGAGATTTGTGTCTAATAGTGTCCAAAGGCTTGACCAGAATGTGCTTAGGAACCTACTATCTCGATCTGATATAATGTTCTACATGATCCCAAAATGTATCCATACTCATTCAAAGAAGATTTTGGCAGTGTGCTCTGCAGCGATACTCTTCTTGTAGGCTACCAATATAGCAATCTTAGAAAATCTATCCATGAACACAAATACATAGTCATTACCATGCTTGGTAGAAGGGAGGCTAGACATATAGTCCATGGAGATGGATTCCCATGGCTAGCTGAGAGTAGTTAGAGGAGTGTACATGCCTTTCTTCATGATGGTTAGATTGGCGGTGATGCAAGAAGTGCAAGATCTAATATATTTCCCAACATCTAGTCAAAGTTTGGGCCAATAAAAGTACTTTTGTAGTACAACCACAGTTTTCTCCACACCAAAGTGTCATACGAACCGACTGTAGTGCACCTCCTAAATCAGCTTGGCACACTTGCTTGAAAGAACAAAAAGGTGTCCTAAGTAGAATAATAATGCTTTTTGGAGGTGGAAATCAACAACTTGCTTTCCATTTACTAGCATATGGTATGTGGAGGAAAACTCTGGATCATTTTTGTATAGTTTTAGCCATCGAGGTCTCATGACCACAAGCATTGAGAAAAATAGTTAGTGCTGCAACTAGGGGCCGGATGAGGCAGTCTACAACATGATTTGTGCTGCCCTTTTTGTATTTAATGTTCAAGTGGAATTGTTGCATATATGTATTCTGATGGCGATCATTCTGCAACTTCCCCTGTGTTTGTATAAACTCAAGAGGTCAGTGATTGGTGTGGAGGACCATCTCCTTCCCTAGAATGTAGTAATTCCACTGTCAACAATCCTGCACAATGGAATACATCTCTTTATCATAGGTAGGGTACTTTCGAAATATATTAGAAAGTGTCTCATCATGATAGGCCACTGGATGCCCATGCTAGGTGATGACTGCACCAATAACATAGTCTGAGGTGTCTGTCTCAATTTCAAATGGTTGTTGTAGGTCTGGCAGTGTGAGTACTGGTGCAGAGTAGAGGTAGTGCTTCGATTCAATGAACGTTTTATTTTGGGACTCAGACCAAGAAAACTTTGTTTTCACCCCGCCCTTAGTAATCTGACTCAAAGGCAAAGTAATATGGGATAGTCCCAACACGAACCTTCGATAAAAATTTGCAAGGCCTAAAACGTTGCAAAGCTTCATCAAAGTGGTTAGGGCTGGCCAATCCTGTATGAATTAGATATTAGTGAGGTCCACATGCATGCCACACTCATCTATGATGTAAGCCAAGTATTAGACCTGGCTCATGCCAAAGGTGCATTTATCCAAGTTGGCACACAATTTGTGTTGCCGAATGGTTTGAAGGACTTACTAAATTTGTTGTAAGTGTTCTTCCCAACTCTTGTTGAAGATGAGGGTGTCATCTAGTTAAACCACCATGAACAAGTTGGTGAAGGGCCACAAGATGTCATCCATTAGCCTCATAAAAGTATCAGGGGCATTTGTCAACTCGAAGGGCATAACCAACCATTTGAAAATTCCTTCCTTGGATTTAGAGGTAGTCTTCCATACATCTGTGGGATCTATTAGAAATTGGTGATAAATAGACTTTAGATCGATCTTACTATAATACTTGGCCCCCTTGAATTGGTCCAATAGGTCATCAATCTGTGGGATTGGATACCTATTCTTGACAGTGATTTTGTTTAGTGCTCGATAATCAATGCAGATCCTCTACGTCCCATCCTTCTTCTGTACAAGTACAATCGGGCTCCTACAAGGCAAGGGACTTGGTCAGATGTGCCCTTTTTGCAACAACTCCTAGATTTTCCTCTTGATTTCTTCATTTTCTAGAATAGAACAGTGATATATTGACCCATTGGGTAGAGGTGCTATGGGAGTCAGATCGATCGAATGCTTGTCCTGACAACGCAAGGGTACCCATGTGGGTGAGGAGAAGATGTCCCTATATTTCTCCATGACAGTATCCACCTACTTTTGCTGCTTGGAGGAACCATTCTTGGGGGCCATGGATGTGGCTACGATCTTCCCCTTACGTTGAGAGTGAATCAAGAAGAAAACAAATTTCCCAGTTTGGGAGATGACCTTATTGCATTGCTTAGAAAAGATCAAGGAGATGGTAGTAGGTGGAGCTACCTCCGATATCTTGTATAACTTACTACCTAAAGAAATAATAAAATATCGAGGTCTAGACTCATATACAACATGCCACTTCTATAAGTATGGTTGTACTAATAATACATCACAAACTTCAAGAGGAGAAACATCACATAATACCTCATCCATGAAGGGCTTGATGCTGTAAGGAAGGTGACACTGCTAGATGACACAAAGATCTTGTCCTCGGTGAAGCCACTCGATGGTGTGTGGCTATGGATGTTCTATAGTCGATAGGCCCAGTCACTTCACGACCTGTACTGAAATCAGGTTCTTTTGGCTCCTGTTGTCGACAATGAACTGCAGCAGAGAACCCTTCACCCACATCTGAGAATGGAATAGGCATTCCCCCTCTTATGTATATTCAGGCTCGATATTCAAGATCTTAGTGGTGGCCATAATGGCGCTGGGCTCCATGTCAATGATCTACTTCCCTTATCGGGTTTTAAATTAGAGTGGAAACATGCATATGACTTGGAAGCCTTTAGCTTGACGACTAGTGACTACTTGGCCCGACACTCAATTGTGTTGTCAGTGGAGCTCTTTTGGAACTCAAACCACTTTCCATGTCCTTATTTTCATTCGTGGTGTTGTTATTTGCTTGTGGCTTCGATAATTTATCTTGGGTCATCCAGCCTTACTTTTTCCCATTGTGATGCGGTTTGGGGGTACCTTTCCATTGCTTCAAATTCATAGATCCAAAGTCTTACTTCTTTTGTTTAAACCTCCACTCAATCTTGACAATGTACCGGTATTTTGTGCCAAGCGAGGAGATGTCCAGGAACTCCATCTCATCTTGGATGTACTTATGTAGGCAGTCGTGATACTTGAGTACCAAATGTTTCACAGAATCCTTGATACCCAACGTCATGCGAAGGGTATGGAAAACATTGGTAAACTCTGAGATGTCCTGGTCTCCTCCCTTCTGCAACATGGTCCACTTTATGTATTTATCGTCATAGCTCCCGACAGGGTAGTACCACTCCTTGATGGAATCCTAGAACGAATTCCAAGAGGGTCCGACTAAAAACAATGAGGGTGTAATTTCATCTTTCTTCTCACAGTAGGTTTCCAACCAGTCCTTTACGTGGGGGTGGCTTTGAGAAGTGCAAAAGTAATATTTTCCCTGTAGGAAAAGTCATGAACAAAGAAATATCCTTCTAGCATATTTAACCATTTATCTATGATGTCCACATCTATTTGATCTTCAAATATGGAGATGCTGAAGTTAACTTGTGCCTTAAAGGTGTGGTGCTTCTAGAGTAGCTACCGGAAGTAGATGTGTCGCCTTTGTATTGCCACTGAGGGATCTAGGCAAAGTTGTCCATCATCACGTTGCTTTTTCACCCGAGGGCTTCTTCGAGCAAGATTTTGAAATGATCTCCTTCTCCCTCATATTTATTTTCTTCCGCCATGGGAGGATGTTGGGATTTGCAAGGCTGGTCTTGCAAAGGTTTGACTAGTTTGATCCCTAACTCCTTATATCCCAACCTCGTTGGGGACATGGAAAGAAAAATAGAGAAAGAACAGACCGTTCTAATACCACTGATTTGAACTTAAACATAGACACAAAAAATTACAAATATAACCATAAATACAAATATGCAGAAAAAATAACAATTCATTTCATTAATATCAAATATTGAAATATGCTTACAAACAGAATGGAAAGAAGACTATCTCGGGCGATGGTAGTTTATTTGTGAGAAGAGATGTGAAAAATATATACCTCTGAACTGTGTTACAATGAGGCTCAAGGGCCTATTTATTATTGAAAAACATGAGAAAACCCTAAACAACCAAAACCCTAACCCCAAGAGATGTAATGCCAAGCGTTTGTGGGCCTCATTAGGGTTACTTGGGAAGCCAACTTCCCGAGGTCAAAACTTGGTCATATTATCTCCATTTCGTGCCTACAATACCTTGTTGGAAAGGCATCTATGAGTACTAAAATATTTTCTACATGCCATTTCCTATGGCTATGGGCCTACAATGGACCTAAAAAAAATGTCTCTTAGGGGTTAAAATTGCTCCAGAAATTTAGGACCCGAAAATTTGGTAAAAATAGTAATTGCTGAAATAAACAAGGAAACAAATGAAGCTGACTAGAGGTATAAGTGGAATAGGTGGGTGGAAACCAATATCCACCTTGATCAATTATGGATGAAATCCTTGAAGGCTACTACTACTATGCATGAAAAAATAGCTGGTGCATTCTTCAAGCAAAATGGCACAAAATTTTACTAAAATCATTCCCATTCTGTCGTGAAGGTGGTTTTATGTCAATATTCCTTCTCAATATTTACCCGGTGGTATTTGGAAAATCCATTAGTTAACAAATAGGCCTCCTTTCCACCCACATGCTCCAATATCTCATCGGTAAATGGAGTAGGAAAGGGATCATGCGCACACACATCATTTAGCTTTCGTAGCTCGATGAAATCCTTATTTCCCTTGTCTTATTATTATGGAATACCATAGGGCTAATCCACTCTGACTTCTTTATGGGCTCGATAATTCATACTTGTAACATTTTATCTAGTTGCCATTTGATGTTTTACTTATATATTTGATTCAACCGATAAGGCTATTGTTTCATAATATTAACATCAAGATTCAATAAGATCCTCATCTTGCCCAATTCTCCTATGATTCCCTTCATTTCTTCAAATATGTTGGGGAATAAACCCTAATACTCACACAACATATCAACGACCTTTTATATTGTTTCATCACCCTAGTAATCCCTTATAACCACCATCTTAGGATTTTCTTTGGTTTTGATATTCACCTTCTTGGTTCTTATTGTCTACATGTACTCAACTAATTGTAACTCTAGAACACTCACTAGATGTGTTGAAGAGTGGTAGCAGAGGGAGGATCCCTCCTTGGAGAAGCCCAACAAACCCTAAGGAGTCCCCACTTCCACTCGGAAAAATTAAATTTTCACATGGAAAAATATCATTTTTAATGTTGGTCCAAGTCAACCTGAAAAGTACAAGTCAACCTAGAGAGAGAAATTCATCCTCCTAACTCACATATAAATAGACCTAAGTTGACATCACTTAGAGGCATCAAATCACACATCACATATTCTTCATTTGGTTCGATATCATATGAAAATTATAAGGTTGAGTTCACACGTGCGAGAGGAGGAGAGGGAAATTTTGTTGACTACATTGACTTATGGTTTTAGGCATCTTTGACCAACATTGACTTAGGGCTGATTTGACTTGGTTGACCGAATTTTCTGATTTGTTTTGGAAGGCCAAATTAAATAAGACTTTGACAAATTCAACCTGGGAACTTTGAATATCTTTTACCATATATTTGACGTTAGGGTTACTACAGCTTGACTATTGACTTTGACCAATTTGTTGGAAGAATTCTTAGATTGCTTTAATTGGGTTTGACCAAGAAAGGAAGGAAAAATTTATTGTTGCTTTAACTAAAGTTTTCTGAGCACTGATGAGCCCCATAAATGGGTAACTATATGGGCTCATTTTTCCTCCTAACATATTTAAATCAACCATTCTCTTAGCTTATTGCATGTTTTTAATTATATTTATGCTTATGGAGTGAGATGAGTTAGTTATGAAGCCATGAGGTCTATTATGTGTTTAATGCAGATTTTTATTGAATTTTGAAGACAAAGTCAAAGATTCAATGGAAAATAGGTAGCAATAATTAGAAGTGGATAAAGAAGAGGATTTATAGGAGGGAATCCCCCTCATTTATTACTCCCCACTTTGAATTCCCCTTCATGTAGCTCGGAGTACAAGCAACCAAATCAATGCACTAGGAGGCAGCCGAGCAAGTGGAGGATAACTGACGTTTATCTTGAGTTTTGAGAGCCAAGCCTCCCTGATTTTAAGGAGGCTACTGGGAGCTTCACTTTTATATAGAGAGGCCTAGGGCCTCACTAGGGTCGAATTTTTGTTGGATTTTTGTTGTACTTTTGCTATTGTAAAACTCTGCTCAACTTCGAGCTTACTTTTGTGGACAGTTTCATGTAATCCTATTATTGATTGAAAATAAAAATGAGATCCTTTTTGAGCTAGCACTGAGTTACCTCAGAGGGCTAAATCTCTTGGGTTAGGGCCCAATCCAAGTAGCCAAGCTCCTCTTGTTTGTATTTATATGATTTGTTTCAGTTTATGGATTAGTTGTTGTTAGATGAATTTCTTTCTTGGTTAAAAATAGGTTGTTTTTGATGGTTTAGTAGTTTTCTTTCATTTGTGCTTTCTATATCAGGTTAAGCAGTGATAGAAAGAAGATTCAAAAGGCTAGCAACAACGCCTTGGCCTCTTTTCCTCCCTTTGGGACTATGAATTTCCTTCTCCATAGGATTTCTAGTGTTTGCAGTTTGTTAGAAGGTTAATGCTTTTCTTTAGATCTCTTCCACCATGCTCATTTCTATTTTTGCAATAAGTCTTATTCCATGCTTTCTCTTCTTGTAGCATTTTTCAGCATTTAATTCCATAGCTCATAATTTAGACTAGCTTGATGCAAAGTTCTTTTTTTTTGATGTACTCATTTCCTTGCTTGCTTGATATCAGTGGTTGAATGTCAGTTCTTTTGCAGCAGATCTCTTATCACAGCAGGTTAGTCTATCAGCCATCACATTCTCTCCCTGATCCATGCCCTACAAGTTGCCCAAAGTTCACCTCAAATCTGCTTTAGTTTTCTGCATTTTTCCATATGATTTCTTCCTCTCTCCTAATCATCTTTCCCTCTCCTAGTGATTCTTGGTGGACCCTAGGTGCCCTAACACATTATCCAAACCTTCACCTCCCTTTTCCACCCACTCTCACACCCTCAAAACCTTCAAAACTGCTCTCGGCATCCTCCTGTAGACCTCATGTAGATCCCCTGTGTCCTCCTGTAGATTTTCCTATAGGTTTTCTTTTGAAGGCTGAGTGTGGGAAAAGCCTCCAAAAGGCCACTCGAGACCTCCTAGGGTCCATCTACACCATCCTACATCTTCTCAAACTCCAAAGTCGCCCTTCAACACCACCTATTCGCTTCCACCTTCATACACAATAAAATACATGCATGTCAATTTCACATAAAAATACATAAAAATCGAAAAAGATGTTTTGAGCTCATTTACTTCTAGAAATAGCTTGAGTAGATGTTGTTTACTTCCTTGAGTATGTAATGGCATTCATTTCATGGTTTTCATAGTGCTTTCTGCAAAACTAGGATTAATTGGTTAAGTAGGGTTTGTTAGCTTTACTTTACATTTCAGTCTTTTCCCTTTCTGCAATTAGAATAGCCTCTGTAGAGTAAGCTTTCCTTTCTTTCATCACATATAGAGATTCTTCTGGAATACATAGAAGTTGGCTTGAGCGCTTGGTGATCTTGTGCCAGCTGACCAAGTGACATCCTGTAGTAAGAACTAGTACTTGTGCATACAACACTGTCGCTTCCAAGTTTGTTACGAACTACCAGGTTGATAAGAGTAATCACAATACTGGTGCTCACCACTTTTTGGTGCCACTGCCGGGGAAGCGTCAGAGTATTTTTTGATTACTGCTTTCTTCTATTTTTTATCGCAACATTCTACTAAATAGTTTATTTTAGCAAGAGTAGGCTAGTAATTTCTTTCAAGTTCTGCATTTCATTGCTTTCCTTTTCAATTCTGCAAATTTCATTTCAGCAAGAGTAGGCTAGTCATTTCTTTCAAGTTTTTCATTTCGTTGCTTTCCTTTTTAATTCTGCAAATTTCATTTCAGCAAGTTCATTTCAGTTAGTTGCAATTTGTTTTGTTCAATCCATTTCAGTTTTGCAAGTAGAATCAATGTGAAAATCAAAAAACCAACCAAAAATATTTCCTTTCACGCCTCGTAGGAATAGAGATAATTCAAGAAAATTCTTGCCCAACACCCCCACTACATCACACAACCAATCTTCTCTCTTCTTGGGTGGCAGTGATCAATAAGAACCTTTAGGTGAACAACCAGAGTTATTTGAATAACCTATAGGGGAAGAAGAAGAAGAAAACATCTCTCCTGAGCCAATGGTTGAAAACAGAAATGCTAGGAGGAATGGAGAGAGAATAGAGGGTACCTTTCCCATTAGGGAGACCAATGGGGACACCAAAATAAAGAATATAATACCTTCAACCCTACCTCACTTCCATGGTTTGAATACAGAAGATCTTGACACCTTCTTGTTTCAGTTTGATGTTATCTGTCGAACCTATGACTATGCAGAAGACGAGAAAAATTTGAAGCTATTCCCTTCTACTCTCAAGATGCAGCATTGCGCTGGTTCATGGGGTTACCTGGCAATAGCATCACAACTTGGGCTTAGATGCAACAGGCCTTTAATGACAAGTATTAAGACTACTGTAGGTCAAAAGATACCAAAGAAGAAATCTTCTGAATGGCCATGGGAAGTGATGAATCCTTGGAAGATTATGAAGATATTTTCCAGCTCAGCTACAAAAGGGCCAGGTGCACACTTAACCTTGAATCTTTGAAGTTGGTCCTACTCAGGGGAATTCTGAAAGACCTTCTAGACACCCTCCATCTACTGGCTTAGGGAGACATCTACCAACTATTTTTAGAAACCATTCTAGAGCAGCCAGAAAGAAAGGTAGGGGGAGTCAACCCATAGCTAGTACCTCCTCTTCCAATTCATCCATTAAAGGTGAAATTGAAAACATGCTGGAAGACTTCAAAAGTGAGATGTTGTAGACTCTTTCCATGCAAATGGATACCTTGCATATCAAAAGAAAACAAGAGGAAGCAGAGAGGGCTTTGGCCATCTTTTGTCCTAGATGCACTAGGAGGCATCCTAGGAACGAATGTCCATTGAACTCTATAGAGGTTTGTTAAGTTTATGAAGAAGATCATTCTACAGATAAGTTCCCTTCCTTGCCCAGACTTAAAGTTGTATACCAAGGGGCCAAAGGAGCCACTGAACCACTCTATTTCATGAACCAAAGGAGATCACATGGACCTAGACCATACCAACAGGGGATGCAAGGGACATCTTAGGCATACTACAACACCAACCAAGTCACTTCCATACCTTCCTGGGGCCCTCCTGCTCATCCTTCCTAGTCCACGCCTCCTCCTTGGTCCTTCCCATCTCAACATCATGCCCAAATAGCCGCTCATTCATTTCAATCCTATGTTCAGCCGCAACCTCAGTGGAATGCATCTCATCAGGGGTGGAGGCCCCAGTACAAATGTCCTCCCGCTCCTTTGCCTCCACCACCTGCTCAACCACAACCATTACCTTCTGCTCCACCAAGGCAACCCCAAATGCCTGCCCAGCTGAACTTGAAGCTGAACAACAGATAGGCTCAATAAGTATATAGTGGGGAACCATCATGCCCAACTTATGCTGTAGAGATTCAGGAGATTAACCTGCGATCTAGGAAGGTTCTCCTAGATAGCCAGACTCCACCTAGGGAGGTTGAGGAAGAGGAAAGTGAACCTAAAGCAATTCCACCCTTTCCTGAGAGATTATCTCGGACAACAAAACCTACCCTCAAAGGAAATTGAACTTCTAGGAGAATTAAAATAGTTATGTGTGAAGATACCACTTCTCCAAGCCATAAAATATGTGCCTATCTACAATAGGTTGATCAAAGAGAAGTGCTCTAGGCATCCAGGAAGGTGCAAAAGGGATTCCCCAACCATCAATGTCATAGGACAATTGTTTGACCTGATTATGGGGTAGGTAATATGTCCGAAATATCTGGACCCTAGAAGCCCATTAGTTGATGTCCACATCAATGGAACCATGATCCCACATACCTTGATTGATTTGGGAGCTTCCATTAATGTGATGAAAAAGGACACAATGCTCAAACTTAACCTCTAGGGCTCCTTGATCAAGACCATGACAATACTGCAGCTAGCAAACTGCTCCTCTGTGACCCCTGAAGGGATTGTGGAAGATATGATGGTCTCCATTGATTCTTGGGAGTACCATGCTGATTTCTTAGTTCTCCAGCCAAAGGAAAAGCTCACTGGGTATCCTCTCATCCTGGGAAGACCCTGGTTGGCTACTGCCGATGCCTACATCAACTATCGAGCTGGGAACATGACCATCAAGAACATGCATATGTCCAAGCAGTTAATCCTATACCCTCCTACCCAACCCTTGCTAGAACATGATCTACCTCTCTGGTTGGAGGAGGAGGATGAGGATGAAGTCTATTCTACACCACTTTGTGCATTAGAAACCACAATGGGAGGAAAACCGCAAGATGAGGATGATATGGTTGAAGATTTGATTCAGAATCCACCCCCCAGTATCTTACCATTGGAGGACATAGTGAGAGAAACCAAAAACAACCACTTAACTGATCTCTGTGTGGCCGAACCAACCTCTCTCAGTGTTAAGAATATAGAGCTCAGACTAGAAAGAACCTTGAAAATCAATTCATCCCTATCCACATCCCAGGAGAAGGAGCTGTGCAGCTTATTGAGAAAACATTTAGATGCCTTCTCCTGGAGTTATAAGGAGACGAAGGGAGTGCACCCTTTTGTATGTACTCATCATATATGCATTAAGGAAGATTGCAAACCAGTCAGGCAGCCTGAAAGGATGATAAATCCAACACTTAAAGACATTGTTAAGGAATAATTACAAAAATTACTTGATGCAGGATTCATCTACCCCATCTATGATAGTGAATGGGTCTCTCCTTTGGTGCTAGTGCCAAAGAAAAATGACAAGTGGAGAATCTGTGTCGACTATCGAGAATTGAACAAAGCCGCTAAAAAGGACCATTTTCCTTTGCCTTTAATAGATCAAGTGTTAGATGGTCTGGCGGGGAAAAAGTTTTTCTCCTTCCTAGATGGGTTCAGTGGGTGAAATCAGATTCAAATCAGCCTGAAAGACCAAGATAAGACCACTTTCACTTGTCCTTCGGGTAACTTTGCATACCGGGTCCTTCCTTCTGGTTTGTGCATCACTCTAGCCAATTTCCAAAGAGCGGTATTGAGTATATTTTCTGAACTCGTTCATGACGCAATGGAAATATATACAGATGATTTTACTCCTTATGGTTCTGACTTTTAGGAAGCTCTATCTAACCTAAGAAAAGTTGTAGACAAGTGTATTGAGATGAACCTATCCTTTAGTCTGAAAAAATGTGAATTTTTTATGATTGAAGGGACCGTGTTAGGTCATGCAATATTTTAACAAGGATTGCAAGTGGACCACAACAATATTGCCATCATCCAAAGGGTCCCACCTTCTCACAAGGTGAGAGATGTCAGAAGTTTCCTAGGCTTAAATATATATTACCAAAGGTTCATTAAAGATTTTAGTAAGTTAGCCTCTCCTTTGTTTGGCCGTTTAGGACAAGACGTTGAGTTCATATGGTCCGAAAACTATCAAGAAGCCCTAGATACCTTGAAGAGCGAGTTAGTAACTGCGCCAATTCTCAGAGGCCCAAACTGGGCCCTACCCTTTCACATTCACAAAGATGCCTCGAACAAAGCATTAGGAGAAACCTTAGGACAAATTGATGAAAATATGCCTTATGCCATATACTTTATAAGCAAAAATTTGTCAAAGGCAGAGTTAAATTACATAGTGACCAAGAAGGAACTCCTAGCTATTGTGCATTCCTTAAACAAATTCAGACATTATATCATAGGCTATCAAACCTTTGTGTGCATTGATCATGTTTCAATTAGCTATTTGATGAACAAACTAGATGTAAATGCTCACATTATTAGATGGTTTCTTTTATTGCAGCATTTTGATCTAACCATTGTTGATAAGCCTGGTAAAGAAAACGTTGTTGTTGACTTTTTGTCTAGAGTAAATTTTCCTGTAGGTGAAGAAGGAATGGTGGATGACAAAATGCCAGATCAACATCTATTTTCTATTTCATTACTCTCTCCATGGTTTGATGATATAGCAAACTACTTGGTTTCAACACAGTTTCCACCACACCTGTCCTCAAAAGAGAAGAGCAAGATAGTAAGGAAAAGTGCCCCTTTCACTTGGATTAGGGGTAATCTCTTCAAACTTGGCCCAGATTAGATCTTGAGAAGATTTTTCAGGGAGGAGGAAGTCTTTGACATTCTCTAGACTTGTCATGACAGGCCTTGTGGAGGCCATTTTGTAGCAAAGAGATCTGCCTTCAAAATATTGCAAGAAAGCTACTATTGGCCCACTCTTCATCACGATGTGAGGAGATACACCCATCAATGTGATCAGTGTCAAAGGATTGGGAAACCTACTCCAAAGGATGAGATTCCCATGCAACCTCAAGTGATATTTCAGCCATTTGAGAAGTGGGGCATGGAATTTGTGGGTCCTATCAGCCCTCCTTCAAGACATAAACAATACATCATTGTGTGCACCGATTACTTGACAAAGTGGGCAGAAACAAAAGCAATAAAAGTAGCAATAGAGGAAAAAGTAGCTGAGTTTTTGAGAGAAAACATATTCTACAAGTTTTGGTATCTAAGAGAATTGGTCACAGATCAAGGAAATCAGTTCACTTCCAATTTAATTGAAGACCTGCTCACACATCATAAAATCAAGCACAAGACTTCCACCCCTTACCATCCACAAGCCAATGGGTAGGTGGAAGTCACTAACAGAGCTTTGGAAGGAATTCTAACCAAGGTAGTGAGTAGCAGCAGAAAAGACTGGGAGACAGATTAGTTGAGGCAACCTGGGCCAACAACACAACATGGAAGACCACCTCAGGGTTCACACCCTATGAACTAGTGTATGGGAAGAAGGCTTTATTGTCAATAGAATTTGAATTCAATGCACTAAGGATGGCAGCTCACTTTGACCTAGACCTCATCCATGCACAGAAGGAAAGATTACTCCAGCTTAATGGATTGGATGAACAAAGATTGCAGGCCCTTCTCCACACAGAGGTAGTTCAGCTTCAGGGGAAGATACGACATGACAAAAGTATCAATGAGAAGCAATTCCAGGAAGGAGATTGGACACTGATCTATGATTCAAGGTATAAAGACTTCAAAGGCAAGCTAAGGACAAGATGACTGGGACCCTACACTATGGAAAAATTCAATGACAATGGTTCAATTTTGATCAGAACCATTGATGAGGAAGCCATCCCCATGCTTGTTAATGGACATTGGTTGAAAATTTACAAGAAGCCCCTCTCCAAGTGAGAGTTCATTGAATATTTGAATAAGACAATGATGGTAGTGGAGCATGCCTTAGCCTCCACTTCACCCACTCACTAAAGGAAAAGAAAAAAGAAAAAAAAAAGGACTCAAGTGAAAACCTCCATGAGGCGCTTGAAGTCCCATCATTGGGTTGAAAACCTTTCCTAAGGCAGCCCAGTGATGTCAAAAAAGAAAATAAAAGGAAAAAGAGAATAAGATCCCTAGGTGAAAACCTCCCTTGGAGGCACCCAGGGTAGGAAATTAGGGTGAAAACCTCCTTGTGGCACCCCATTGTTTAAAAAAAAAAAATGAAAAAAGAAAAAAGAAAAAGAAAACTGAATTTTAATGTGCATTGCAGGTTTGCAGGACCACAGAGAGCAATAGGAGATGCCAGAGAGCCCTGACATTCACACCTGCACCTATTTCATCTCCTCCACACTCTTCTCCACCATTTATGACCTTTCTTCCACCCCAATGTGTTTTTTTTTCGGAAACTGTGTGTCCTACAGAAGGCTCTGTGTTTTCTACAGGAGGCTCTTATAGGAATTACAAAGAGCCAGAAATGGTTCCAAAATGCAGTTTGAGGGGCTAGGAAGCTTCATGAAGAACATATAAACACTCCTATATTTGTCAACCTGCCTTGCCATCCATTCTACACCTGCATCACATCATCATCATCATCATTTTTCTTCCTATCCCAAAAAAACACAGAAAAAACAGTTTTTAGTAGAAAGAGAAAAAACAAAAATAAGAAAGGAAGTAGCACCTCAAATCTCACCTGCATCTTACCTATTACCTCTCCATCTCCATCAGCATCTCTGACATCATCCTCACAGCCCCCAACACAGAAATAAGGTTAAATTTCAAAAGGAGAAGCAGCTACAAGAGCTCCTGTAGGAATTCCTGTAGCAGCTGATCCCATTAAAATCAAGCTACAACAGTAAAAGAAGTGCAACCATGAGGATTGAAGGAGACATCTGAAGCTTAAATCTAGCTAGAGGAAACCTGCATAAGGAAAACAACCACACATCCGAAAGTAGATAGCATGCAGTAGTAAAAGGAGCCAAAATACCTCACAACACATACATTCGACTCACAGGGAAGTGACTAACCCGCTCCTTTGTTTTCATTTGTGTAAATGAAAGATATGCATGAGAAAATGAGATGGTTGAGATTGAATGAGGAAAAGGTGGCCAGTTAACTTAGCCACCTTCATCTAGTTGACTGCACTCATCCGAAGACTTCACCTGCACGTGCGCATAGTCAACTCGGAGAAACATACCAAGGACAAGTAGTGAAGGGTAAGAAAACTCCGATGTAATAATGAGAGGTGATTGCAGGAAGAAACCATGGTGACAAGGAAGGTGGGGACCAACAGTCCAAATATGGCCAACGTATATTTTTTCCAACTCACCCCCATCACCGAAATTATCTAAAAGAATTAATAAGTACTCCTCCTCGAGCACTCTCACCACCTTTTCTTTCATTCTATCCTCGTCAACTTAGTTGCAGCAAGCTCCTTGTCACCCCATAGCCTCGAAACCATTGTTCTCCATCATTATCACCAATCCTCTTGCTCTCGACATTGTCTACAGGAGCACTTACAAGTTCGACAGGAGCACCTACAGGCAGTTCTACAGGAGGGGCAGTGAGCTGTTTTTAAGAAGAAAACACGAGTTTTTTTGCTTGATTTTTGGCTTGAGGAGGTAGGTTCCATGCACACCCACCTTGATTATCAATATGTGCAAGAAATTATATCAATTTAAGGAGGAATTGAGTCCATAGAAGAAGAGGAATTACATAAAAAAAAAAAAAAAATTGCCTGTCTTTAAAAAAAAACATAGGTTTCCTCTATTTTCCTGTTTTCTTCAAAATTCTTGTATTCATCTCTACATTTGGTGTTCAAAAGGGATATGATCACAATGACAGGAGGATTCATGAGGAAGGAGCCCACTAACTCAACCAAGCTCCATGAACATCCCCAAGTAGTAGCCATATTCTCAAGGGAAAATTTGATGACCTGTTTTGAGAAATTCCGAGGGTTTGATGAGGAAATTGCTCAGGAATTTTCCCTTTCTTTAGTCCCTCACTCAAGAACCCATGCCACTATCACTTTTAGAGGTATTTCCATGGAAATAACCCCATAATTTATAATTAGGGTTATTACCCTTCCTCTTGGATTACCTTGGAGCAAAGATGAAAAACCAATTGGACAGGTTGCCAAGAAAAACTTCTTCCAAAACAACGAACATCCTATAGAGGATAAAAATGGCATCAGAAGGACAAGCATACCCTACCCTTGGGATGAGGTTAGTTACCAAATCATCAAATATATTCCCTGTGAGGGAAGGTATAGCATAGTCTATGGCTACCACTTTAGAATCCTTCATGAGCTGAGATATGGCATGGACACTCCAACACCCCAGAAACTCAGCATCCCCTATTTTCTCCTGTAGTCCCTCATAGACTCCAGCATTAAGTTTAAGGCATGGAGTCTAGATTAGCTGGGTAACCATGGGTTAATTAAAATTTTAGTGGAATAAGCCCTCCATACATTCACACTCCCTATAGCATGGGAAGTCTTCAGAAACATGACAATAGAAGATGACATAAAGGCACTCACCTATGATATTAGCCCTTCTGACAGTCAGGAATAAGAGTAGAAAGGGGGAGAAGGGGAAGCAATTGATGGCTCAGTGTTATAGACATATTTGGGCACTGCAACCCAAATCACATATGTCCATAAACCAAGGGCTTCTGAGTCCCTAAAAGTGTTGTTTCATACCCTAAAGGAACAAGGCCAGCTGATTAAATCATCTCCTAGAATTTCTCCACATAAAACTTCTCAGAACTAGTCAAAACTGGACCATACAGACTAATTAGTGCAGAGGGTGCGATGCATCTCACCTGTTCAGTGCAAAAAGTGCGATGCATACTAAAAATCCCTTTTGTAGGGTGCAATGGGTGAGAGTAGACAAATGTCATAGACAGTTTGCAAGGTGGATGATCATGGAATCTTCTAGAAAATTCTCTTGTGACACTTGCCTCTCTGAATTCGCCCAGGTATGAGTAAGAGATCATCAATCTCCAAGTGGAATCAAGAACTATCAGAGAGAAGACATTAATAAAAAATCCCAGAAGCTAACTCACCCCCTGCAATCATCTATATATGGATCCCTCATCCCAGAGATCCAAAGGTTGGAATCTTGTATCTTGTAAGGAAGTGCTGTTGGTTTCTTGGTGGAATGTCATAGTGTTGGGTGATCTAAGCTTTTCATGAGGTGAAGAAGGGATTTCATGCTGGGAGGATGATGTTGGGTCAGATCAATGGGTTGTAATCCTCTCTTCTAATCTCTATATCAATAAAGCTATTCAAGTTTTCCTCCACATTCTTGTATTTTTGCTAATATATGCATTTGTGTGGTCAATATATTTCTGGTCCTATATTGTTTATGATTGTAGATCTCTGCACTTTGAAGGTATTATGCTACTTTGACTTTACAGGTACTCTTTGAAGCAGAGTGGTCAAGGGAGGAGAAGAAAAGATTTGTCAAAGAGGAGAAGGAACAAGCAGAGAACCAAACAAAAGGTTGAGGTTGGTATTCTTTGCTCCTCTCCTATCTACTTCTCGTAAAGGAAAACAAAAGTAACTTTAATCTATTTGTTTCTAAGATAGCTACCTGTCTTAGTGGGACTAGCAGCTCCACATAGACACTAGATTTCTCGATAACAAAATGGTGACTCCGCTGGGGAGCGAATAACTTGTTTTCTTGTCCATATTTGTTTGCTTTATAAACTTACAGAAAGAGCCTGAAGTCAAGCCAGCTAGCCTTTGAACTGCATTTGCTATGCAAGTGCAAAGTAGATCAATGCTGCTTCAGTCTATCTATGGGTTTTGTTTATAAACTGAACAGTTGATTTGCAAACATCCTAATTGCCCTGGTGGTGGCTCAAGTAGCCTCATTAGATCAGCCCCTATTATTTGCATTTACTGACTATCATTTGCTTGGCTTAAATCCCTGAACTGAGCTGCAAACTATGACCAAGAACCCAGTTGAAGTCTCATCCCTGGACCATCGCACCTTGTCCTCTTGGGAATCTGGATATATCGCACCTCCCGTGTGCAGTAGGTGAGATGCATTGCTGTTTCCCTATGTTAGAGGTGCGATGATCAAATAAGACCTTTTATGCTTCCAGATTTTGGTTTTTTGTTCACTCTCTTCAGCTTTATTCAGGAGTTTTGTTGTCTATGATCAGTATACCACTGTAGAAACTCCCTCCCTTTGCATGATTTAGCCTCCATAGTACAAAGAACTATAAATGTTTTTATGTATTGTTCGCCATTCACGGTTCTCCTTTACAAAGAAGTAGCATAATCAAACTGGGGTCTTTTGATTTGGAAGTGTCGCAAGTGTCATTTTCAGTCAAAGAAAAGAATCCTACTATTCTTGATGGTCGATTACACTGTTACTCTTGTATTTGATTTGGATTAATAGTTTTTCAAGTGTCAAAAGCAGTTTTCAATTCAAAATCACAAAGTGTCGTCATTATCTTCCTTTCGTTTTTTGAAAAGAAAATCATTAGTACTGTTGCTTGAAACAATTCAGATTTGTACTTAGCATTCTTTTTGTCATTCACACATTAAGAAAGCAAAAAAAAATACATGCATGTGCATTTGCATTTAGACTGCTTGTTGATTTTGATTTAGGACAATGCATCTAACGTGTGCTCTCTGCTCTATGTTGAAAGAATCCTATTTCTCTTTCCTTAGTAGCTAGGATTTTCATTGAAAAAAGAAGATTAAACAATTGTTTATCATCCTAGATTGAATTTTAGGAATTTTATATCTACATCACGCGGTGAACCTGAAAGGAAAAATTCTTAAGAAAGATCATCTGTAAAATAAATTCAGTGAACATAAAAATGCTTTGGAACCTAATGTACAACATTTAGAAGTCTAGGCTAGAGACGTATTCCGGCGTCGTAAGGCCTAGTAACTATCGCTTTCATTGTAGGTTGGGTGATTCCTCCTCTTTGAGATGACAAGTGTCAGTATGGACTTGTGCTCCCACGTACCATCGAGTATATATTGGGAGACCATGATAGACTATATCCTTTATTCTTAGGAATCCATATCTACCGCCCTATTGATCACAATGCACTGAACACAACATTCAGGAAGATTGACTACTGTACTGTAAAAAGTATTCTCCAGTTTTGCGATTGGTTTGGTAATTCCTCTGTCTAGATTTCTAGAGTAGTCTCTTTTGTTCCTTTTCAGACTCCTTAAAGGAAAAGGCCCATCTAAGCACTTGTCACTTCAGGCTCATTAAAAATTGAAGGTGACTAGAGTCATCTTTAGATTTTTCTCGACTCTTAAAAATTGAAAAAGCAAGTTGTGTCAAAGCGTCTAAAATTCATTTTAATCAGAATAACGTCATTGTTCCCTCGTTGGTCTTAGGTTAAGAAAAATGGAGTCCACCAACCAAGGATTTCCCCTTGGGGGAAATCCTAGTCCTTTCTCCTCTTGGGGAGATGTTGGCGCACCTCATATGGCCACATTGTCCCTCCCAGGACTGAAAATCGGCTTGCCAATATGGCTCTTCTCGACCTCTGTCATTCAAACCGCTGCGATTCTTGCGCAATCAAGTCAGCAACTAGATGATACTAGAGTCACCCCCCAACCTTCTGCTTTCCTTGTTTCTCCCTCCCCTCCTTCCTCTTCGCTTGGTAAAGCTGGTAAAGCTAAAGACCAAGTAACTAAGAAGAAGAAGAAAGGGAAGGAGAAGGAGAAGAAAAAGAAGGAGCCAAAGGCAAAAAGGGGCAACCATGCATCATCTAGTGAAAATCCACACACTACACCATCCAAACCCAAATCTCCTTGTGTCATTTGCAAAGAGGGCCACTATCATCGAGATTTTCCTTGCATCCCTCGGATCTTAAGGGATTGTTCTCCTCGTTTGCACAATCTGGTGTCATCAACCTCTGATGATCATATTGAGAGTACACCGTTAACTAGTGAAAACGAAGTCTCTGGACAGAAAGGAAAATGTAAATTTCCTTGCAAAATGTGTGAAGGCAATCATGCCATCCACCATTGTCCCTTCCTGGATGAAGCTAAAAGAGTCTTGGATAACCGTCTGGCTTCACTGCTATGACTTCCTCCTGGGTACAAGAAACTCTTGTCGAGTCCATTACTACTTGAAAATCCGACTGACACGACTTTGTGTTCGGTCGAAGCATCTGTCATTGAAGATAAACCCTCTGAATCTACACCAGACGAAAGTCAAAAGGTTGAGGCGGCAGTCGACCCAGTCCTATCTTCGGAAGGTCCATCTTCAGATGATACAGTCACCGAAGAGAATGAGAATGATACTGTTCAAATTATTTTCATAAACACAGACTCCAATGAACATGGGGGCAATCTACCCATTCCTTTACCGCAGGAAGGAAGTTTGTCAGGGTCATATCTGGCCGTTTATTCGGTCCCACCTCCGAGCAACCTAGTCATTTCCTTCGATTGGAATCTACTAGGCAAACTTCGTTTACCATCTAATGTACCATTCTGAATCATTGTACAAGCTTACAAAATGGTCATGGTCAGTACCATCATAGATGAAGGGGCTTCTGCTTGAGATGCAAAATCTAACAGGCTTCGATAAAGGAACCAGTCGTCTGTTAGGGATCCTTCTGAGTTTGCTTATAACTTTGAGAGGGAAAACCGTGTATCTGAATGTAATGGTAGTCCAAGGACCTTTAGATTATAATCTACTCCTTGGGTGTGACTATATTTATAGCATGGGAGCCATTGTCTCCTCACACTTTCGAGTAATGTGTTTTCCACATGAAGGCCGAGTGGTCCAGCTCGTAGACCAGCTTTCATTCCCTGGCTCACACATAGCTAATAGTCAAATACCATCCCTAACTGGTCTTTTCGCGCAAGGAATTTATCATCAATCTCCAGCCCGTTCACTTGAAGAACGCGAGTAATTCGGTGGACATGACTGAAACCCATGGGGCATGCACACGGGTCTGCTTTGGCAAGGAAACGTTAGGTATAGGGTAGGTTTCCGTGAAGGATATATGACTAGTCTGATACACCCGTCTGTTTAGGGAAATGGGATTATACTGGAATAAGATACCTCCGTCAGAAGGTAGGCCTTTCCTGACAGAGCAAATGTTTTGTCTGCAAATTGAAGGGTAACCTAGAAACTCTACTTCACTATACCTGGGGGCATGCAAACCTTTTTGCGCGCAAGTGAAAAACGACCAGCATAATGCTAACTCTATAGTTCCACCAACTTCAACTGCTTAAGTTAGGTGAGTGGTCAAGTCGACCGTTCGCCTTCGTAGGGGCCAAATGGCGTCGGAAAAGTAAAGGAAAAATTTTCCTAACTAACGTTAGTAGTTAACTAACCCCTAGGATAGTAGTTGGTGGTTCCTAGCTCCCATGCAAAAGGGAGTGCAACAAAGTTTCGAATGGTGCAAGCTCCTTAAAAATTGAACCTATCGGTGAGACATCCTTATTACACGAATGGAATGAGCAGGTTTTATGTGAAGTTTAAGCTCGTTAAAAATTAAACCTAAGCAATGAGAAAATGTTCCCCTAGAGTTTAAACTCATTAAAAAATGAACCAACCTCCAGTAAATAACCATTGTGAATGCATTATCATCAACTTTTTGAGCCCTGGTCGTGTTCTTACCATCACCTCCACTCTGTTTTAGCCAATCATATGCATCCATTTGATTGTTTACCCTTTTGAGAAACAACTGCGACGAGTGATTTTGTTAGGCATCCTTGTGACACTGTTGTGATTGGAAAATTCCAAACCTTACCTGGAATTAGCAGCTACCCGAAAATATCACTCATTCCTAAAAAATGAGTCTCCTTTAAGCTCTTTTCATCTGACTCGTAAAATATGAAAGGATTGCTGAGCAATTGGCCTCTCCAGCTCGTTAAAGCTACCGAAAGTGCTATCCCTCCTCTAGATTTTAATATTTCTGGACCTAAGGGATTATTACACAAAAAGATTGAGCGCTTGTCTTGTTTGGCTCGTTAAAACTATCGAAAATTCATCCCTTTCGTATTATTTTATACTTTTTCGTACTTAAGGGATTATATGTCGAAAATGATTACTGGAGTTCCCTTTCAGTCCCTTTTTAGACTCTCTAAAATTGAAAAAGGACCGAGTTGTCTTTGTGATTAAACGCGTTAAAGCCAATAGCGACAAACTTGTCCATAGGGATAAGAACACGTCTCACTGTTGCTAGGCTCGTTAAAACATAGCGACAGGTTTTCCCAAAGGGCAAATTATAGAACAAGCATATGTTATCCTCCTCAAGTTTGATAAAAATAAAGAGGTAGTGGTCAACAATGACAAGGGAAAATTGGGAAGAAAACTTGAAGAAACTTTATTGGTAGCGAGTCGCTCTTGAACATAACACTTTCACTCCATCACCATGATTGAGTTGGGTTGGGTTATTTCGTTCACCGGTCATACTACCATTGGTCCATCATACCATCCATCTTTGGGGTTAACGCTACCAATCTGTTTCAGTGTCACCGATATGTTCAAGAGAAGTCGATCAAAGAATTCACCAACCCAGCTTGTGTCTCAACCGCTGCAATACCTTCACGCTTCATTCTTTCATGACCGCCACCCTGAACCCTGTATCATCAAATCATTTTCACCTCCACAAAATCATTTGCTCCGTTCCGTGTCATAGATGTGGGATTCATTAAGGCCCTCCTACAATGGGTCACTTCTTGTCGACGACAGCTCATTATCCAAGAAGTCTACCTAGGAACAACCCTTTCAGTACTTTGAAGCTTGCATGCCTCAATGGCAATTTTCTCACTTCCGGCGACAGGTTTACATCAATGGCCTTTGATTGAAATATTTTTGTGGTGTTCGATGCCAAGTCCCATTTTCACACCATGCGAATTGTACTGTAGTACCTTGAGGGTCATCATCATTATCGGTGATTCCTCTCACACCTGTTAACAACTTACATCATTGGCTGGTAATCAGGCGACGTCTTTCCATGTTCAACTCCAGAACATTTTTCACATGGATCAAATTGTACTCCAGGTGAAGATTGGACGAGTTTGAAGACCCCAGATCTAGTTTCATCCATCCGGGTTGTGATAAATTCATGAAAATAAAGACATCAAATGTACATCATTGCTGCATAGATGATCATCCGAATCAAAGGATGATGGCTCTATCAGAATCATCAGTCTGCCACACAAATGGTTGTCTGTCCTATGTACATGAAAATGAATTTATAAAGCTAAGCATGGGAATGCCTGCCTCGGCTAGATCATGAAAATATTATGAAGATAATGTATTGTATTGTATCTTATTATAGGTCAGCTTCCAATTTGAAAAACCTTAGATCCTCATGATAAAGCATTTCACCCGACATCAGGAGATTTATGACCTCATGCTTTAGGGGGTAATTGTTATAGACATATTTGGGCACTGCAACCCCAATCTCATATGTCCATAAACCAAGGGCTTCTAAACCCTAAAAGTGTTGTTTCATACCCTAAAGGAACAAGGTTAGTTGATTACATCATCTCCCAGAAGTTTTCCCTGAAAAACTACTCAGAACTGGTCAAAACTGGACCATACAGATTGTTCAATGCTAAGGGTGTGATGCATCTCACCTACTACATGTAGAACGTGCGATGCATACTGAAAAGCCCTTCTATAGGGTGCGATGAGTGAGAGCAGACAAATGGCAGAGGCAATTGGCTAGGTGGAAACCTAGAGAATCTTCTAGAAACTGCCCATTTGACACTTACCTCTCTGAATTTTCCCTGGGATGAGTAAGAGATCATGAAATCTCCAAGTGAAGCCAAGAACTATCAGAGAAATGACACTAGTAAAAATCCCAGAAGCTGACTCACCCACCTGCAAATATCTATATATGGATCCCTCATCCTAGAGATCCAGAGGCTAGAATTTGGTATTTTGTAAGGAAGTGTTGTTTTTTTCTTTGTGAAACATCATAGTGTTCGGTTATCTAGCTTTTCATGAGGTGAAGAGGGCTTTTATGCTAGGAGGATGGCACTGGGTCAGACCACTAGGTTGTAATCCTCTCTTCTACTACTTTTATCAATAAAGCTATTTGAGTTTTCCTCCATATTCTTGTATATTTCTGAATCTTGTATTGATATATGCATTTGTATGGTTAATATACATGTGATCCTATATTGTTTATGGTTATAGATCTCTATGCTTTGATGGTAATATGTTGCTTTGACTCTACATGTGTTCTTTGAAGTGGGACAAGTAAGGAAGAAGTGGCAAAGCTCTGTCAAAGGAGGGAGGAAACAAGCAACAAGCCAAGCGAAAGATTGAGGTTGGTACTCTCTATTTCTCTCTCATCTATCTCTCATAAAGGAAAACACAAGTAACTTTAGTTTGTTTGTTTCTAAGATAGCTACTCGTCTTAGTGGGACTAGCAGCTCTGAATGGACACTAGTTTTCCCGATAACACAGACACACCTCCTCAAAACAATCTAAGCATGCCCTACTTTTTTCTTCAATGAATGATAGATATGAGAATCAAAGTGCATGAAGGAAAACATCAACAACTATCCCATCATGGGTTAATCAAACTTATCCTAGAAGATGCTCTGTAAAACCTAAGACTCCCTATTACATGGACAACTTTCAGAGACATGCAGGCAGAGGGAGAAATAAAATCTCTTGAATATGAAAAAATCCCCACTTCTAGTGAAAGGGATCAAGAAGAAACATAGGAGGAAGAAGGGGAAGAAAAGGACGAGGAAAATGAGGAAGAGATAGAAGAAGATGCAAACGAAGAAATATATGAGTAGAGTAAGGAACTGGAGGAATAAGAGGAAGAGAAAGACAAGGATGAGAAGGAGAATGGAAAAGAGGAAACAAAAGGAAAGGAAGAACAGAGGTCTATAGTCCAACGCAAAGAAGGGGAGGAATCACCAAGGGTATCTCAAGAACCCACTGAGAAAGAGGCAATAGCTACTCTTACTGCCCTAAGTATACCCATTAAGAAAAAATGGAAGAGACAGAGACAAACCCCATTGTACTTTAGGACAAGAAATATCACAAGAATTAGGCAAGGAAGACCTCAAACACCCATAAAAATTCCTATTGTCTTTGAAGACTCACCAAAGTAGCAAGAAAAGATAGATTCTCTTGTGAAAAATCGAGGAGAAGGATCATCAAGACAAGCCTCTCCCAAATCTCCCATCACTTATGTTAGGAGGCCTGTCACAAGGTCTACCTCATCAAAAGGAAAAAGGTCTCTTACAGGAGACACAAAAGGACCTACAGGAAGCAGAGGCCATCCTACAGGAAACTCTGCTGAACCTACAGGAAACTTAGAAAATGGACCAAGAAGGTATCACTCAGCAAGAAACAAATAAGGAAGATCCAGAACTGAGGGAAACTAGTCCTCAACCCAACCTTGACTCTTATTACAGGTTCATTGAAGGGTGTAGGTTCATTCCACATAAATTTTTGATCCCCTTATTCTTTGAGCTTGAAAAAGAAAGGGAAAGAACACATAGGTGGATGCAAATTGCCAAATCTAAATGAGTGGAGGATGTAGGCCACATGGAGGAGAAAATAAAGGAGATGGGCAGAGAACTAAGAAACATAAGGGACATAGAGGCAATGATGAAAGCTCAGTTGGAAGTAGAGAATGCATGTATAAGGGGACAACTACAAGAAAGAGAAAGTCAGTTGGCAGGTAGAGGCAATCCAGTCCAGGATGCCAGCAAAGTCTTATGCCTTGTATCTTGAGTAGTGGCTACAGTTCCAAATTAAGACTTTAGCACAGAGTGGCATTATGCCCTTCGAAGACTATAGACAATTCATTGATCTCTGTTATCAAAGAACCTTGAAAGATAGAGCTAAAATGTATGAGTTTTGCCTACACAACTTGGCCCTGACATATTTGAATGTGTGGGACCCAAATTCAAAACTAGGGGACTTGAAATTGATGGCCTTCGCATCATGGATGAATCATGAGGAGGCAAGGTCTACAGAGATGAAGAAGGTAATGGAAAGAGAAGAAACATAACCCCTCATGATAAGAGCTAAGCAATCTAACCCAATGGCTATCATTAGCACCCACAACCTGATTGCAAATGATCCTAAGCTTGCACCTAGGTACCTTGCTACCCAAGAGCAAGCTGTCACACACTTTGAAGACATGTTCAGGTTTTTAGGAGATGATAACATGCAAGCTTGCTAAAGGAGATGGAACACATTGCCCTACAGCCTGAAAATCAAAGAATACCATTCTCCTCGGAGAATGAGAGAGGCGCTAAACATAACACCCATGTACAAGCAAGCTCTAAAAATACTCAAAGTTAATTGGATTGGCTTGAGACTCAGTCCACCATTGCTCTTAGGAAAGTTGGAAGGAAATAAATAAGAGGAAGAAAGAAAGCAGTGGGAAGAGATAGAGAGGAAGGCAAGATTCTATTCACAGGAAGAGGAAACTACAACAAAAGCATGGGATGTTAGGGAGGCCACTAGAGCAATGAAGGATATGGATATATATTGAGTTGCTCAGAGGATGAGCAACACATTCAGTAGGGGATTGATGATGAGCCTCATCATTGGGTAAATATATGGACCTTGATACACCTCCAAGATTATTTAAATCAACTCTTCTCATAACTCCTTACATATTTTGATTATATTTTTCTTAATGAGATGAGTAAAAATGAGATGTTATGCCTAGTGGACTAATGTGCATTGATTGCAGGTTTTTGAAAGCAAATCATGGCAATTTTGGCTAATTAAGGGCAGAAACTCGAATGAGACAAGGAGGAGAGATTGTAGGAGATAGATCCTCCTCATTTACTCCTCAATCATTTCAAATATTCCTCCATCAAATCACACTAGCTCAGAGTTGCAAGCAACTGAGTCATGAAGATCAAAAGGAAGCTGAGCCAGTGATAGTCAAAGAAGCAGTTCATCTTGATTTTGGGAGCCGAGTCTCCCTAGGTTTAAGGAAGTCATTGGAGACTTCAGTTGTATAAATAAAGATGCCTAGAGCCTCATTAGGATTTAGATTTTTTATGTAAGAGCACTAAGCATTTTTCGAGTTCAAGACTTGTGGAAGACATTGTTATGTAATTTTCTAATATGATAATGAGAATGAGAATTTCCTTGATCCAACACTGAGTTGACTCAAAGGGCTGAAGCTCTTGGGTTAGGGACAAACCCTAGAAACAAAGGCTCCTCTTCTTGTATTTTTATGCTTAGTTGATTTCATAGGTTAATGATTGAATTGGTTTTAGCATTATTTCATTACAAGTAGTTGTGGATTTGAATAGTTTGCTTCCATTTGTGCATTGCTTTACAAGTAGCTTAGGAAGATAAATGAATACCAAAAATCTAATAGCAGGAAGGTTTGGCCTCACTCCTCCCTTCAGGGACCATGGCTTGAAGAAAGAACTCATATGCGGCCCCAAAAACATAGAATTCTGATTTCTTATGAAATTTAGGGTTTTCTACTACTTAGGCCAACATTTTTTAGTTTTTAAGAATAGGATTTAATTTTCATTTCTGATATCATCATCCTTGCATTAAATCTCATAAGGGTTTCACATTATTCTGCAAATTTTTCCATGCATGAAATATGCAACTAGATAATGAAATTATGTTTTCTTAGTTGATTGAAAATATCTTATTTGACATAATTCATGGATAAATTCCAGTGATTGATGCAGTGCAGGAGTTTCAGTAGTGTAGGGATATCTCATGACCAACAACCCCAACCTAACTTCATCCATCCATGATCATCAAAATCCACTAAGTCCCTCATCCAATCCATCATTCCATAAGAACAACTTTCCAGGGTTGTTGAGCAAATCCAACCATCTTACAAACTTTTTTTTGAGCTTTGAAGAAGTCCTAGTCACTTTCTTGCCTTATTTCACCCATCATTCACCTACCCTAAGCCCTAAACCACCTTCCAAATAACCCCTATTTCTCTCGTCTGGATCCTATAGGAATACAGGGGATCTTGTAGGAGCATTAGAACATCCTGTAGGAGGCATTAGGACGTCCTGTAGGACGACTTGTAATGACCTGTTTTGAGGCTGAATTGTGGAAAAAGCATCTCGGAAGATAGGAGAAGATCCCTACTTTCCTCATAAGCCATTTGACCTTCTTCCACCATCTCTAACCCACCCGCCACATCACCAAAAGGATTTAGCATTCACATTTTCACACAAAAAAAAGACAAAAAGGAAAAAAGAGTTATTATGTTCATTTACATGCACAACAGTAGAATGTTTGGTTATTTCAGATTGCATGCCTAGGATAGTAGGATTACACACATGTTAACTTAGCATTCCTTTGAAGCAAAGCCTCTTAGCAGTTAGTTAGATGAATGGTGTGTTTAAGCATTTGATTTTAGTCATTCCTTACTACAGTAGACAAGATTTCAGTTAGTGCAAAATTCCCTTTTTCTCATTCGTAATCAAGCTTCTTTTGAATCAATACAAGGCTGGTTTTAGAAACCATAGTGGTCTATCGCCAACTTAACACTGACAAAGAGTGGACCCATCACATCTTCTTGTGTATGCAACACTTTCACCTCCAAGTTTGTACGAAGCCTGAGTTGATAAAGCAAAGTTGGTAGCCCCAGGAGTTGCAACATTCTTGCTGCACTACTAGTGCTCATCAATTATGATATTCCCAAGAATTTATCAAACTTAGTCACACATTTGTCCCCTCATCAATAGGTTATTAAATCAAAGATGTTGGAATGCTCAATTTTCCATCAAATCTATGCTTGAAATTCCATGTATCCCTACATTTTAAGTTGTAGCTGAACCTGAAAAGAAAAATACCCTATACAATATTCATATAATAATATATGTATATCAATAAAGGGGCTTGTACCATGTATGAGTGTGAAAAATAATAGCTCCAATAGAAGCTCTCGAGTCAAATTTTGACTATTGGACCACAGAATTTGTTGAGGAGTAGAGGATATAGGCACAAATTACAGAATAAATCATTGTGAATTCTCCTTCCATAAACCTTAAGATTGTCGTGAGAAAGAAAAGTTGGATTTCAAGAGAAAATCCCATATCTTCCCTTCTTAATACAAGTAAGATTGTTATAATGAACAAAATGGTGTAATGGAAAATGCCAAAATATATGAAATTGAAGGCTATAAAATGTGAAATCGTGAGGTAAAAATGTGATCATAACTAAGATATATGTGTTGAGAAAGGAAATCTAGTTATGGGGAAAAAGTGTGAAAGAAAGAAGGAAACATAGAGAAAGGGGGTTTCAAATGATGTGGAAAATCACATGGAGGCGAATCAATTGAGATATGAATGTGCATGAAAATGAGTATGCACCTGCACACATGAATGGTAATGGAAGATCGGTAGTTTGTTAACTTTCCCTATTCACCACGAAGAAAAATCAGGGGCTTAGGAACATGTCCATAAGACCAAGTCCTAAGTACATTAGAGATGCTTGTGATGTGCAATATGAATCTCTAAAGATATGTAAGATTTGACATTGTCTATTAACTTTATTTATCAACCAATAATCCTATTTTACCCTCATATACAAATAATAGAGTTTCTATAGATATGGAGATCAACATTGGATCAATTATCCCTCCTATGTAATGACCATAACTGCAAAAAGTCATGTTAAGAGTTTCTGATAATTGAGTCTAGATTGAGAGAGTGTGTTAAAAGAATGAGGCATGGGGTGATCCTGATTGGTTCTTTATTTTTTTTTTCTTCGTCTCAATTCTTTTTGAATGGTAAAGGCAGAGGAATAAGATCACAAGACCATTTTTATTAGTGAGACCCAATTTGGTGAATTGGAGTTCGAAACCTTCTCGGAGCATTTTGAGGAATAAAATGACATTTTTTTAGAGTAAAACTTTGTTGCATTAAGGTATCACATTTCTTTCCTATTCTACACACAAATACCTTTCCAACGACACAAGAAATGCCTCAATTAGAGTCTGTATACAAAATCTATGCACTCAAAAGTTGACCTTTATGTTTTGACCACCATAATTTGAGAGGATGCCACCTCAACCTTGTTACCTAGGGATGAATAGGGTTCTATAAGAGTCAAAATTGTAACTCGAGTTAATATTTTAATGATTCAAACCTAACCATTAGTGGGCTATTGGGCTATGTTATAACTGGGCCACTAGGATGAAAAAAGGTTTCATTATTTTTTAGTGCATTTTTTTCCATAGACGAGAAAGTATCCGAGAGGGATAGGGAGAGAGAACACTAAGGTTTTATGCATTGCAGTAGCTCATGAGCTAGAGACATCACTTATTTATACTTGCATTAATTTTTTATTTAGAGAAAGACAATAGAGTGGCCTAACCTTCCAACTAGGTTTTCTCCTGAAAGGGTTTCCCAAGCTATATCTTGTGTCGATTATGGTTTTTTAGTTTTATTTAATTTTTATCTATTTTTGAAGTTTTTTAATTTACATGTATATGTAATAAACAATAATAAAAAAATCCATAAATCTAAGGAGAAATAAACCCTCACAGTGTAGATTTCTGATTTTTTTAATATCTTTTAGTAGAGTTGTTGTGACAATTTTTCTAGTGGAATATCCACATCAGTTTACGAATTATATTGGTATGAGAGAAAGTTTCTTTGGATATTTTGTAGGGAGTTATAGAGGATCCAGATCAGTTAAGCTAAAGTCACAAAACCCCAATCATGCCGATGAATCTCTGAATAACCCTCCTAATCTCGAATATGATAAGTTTTTAGGACTAGAAGCACAAGTTGTAGATATAATTTGGAATGTAATCCTTCTCATGGAAACCCTAACCAATCATATTGATGTATTAAGAGAAGGTGGGGCTTCTAACACAAATATATGATCAAGGAGATGGGGATTAAACGAATGAGCTAAATAAATAACACTAAAAATGATAAAGCCAATTCAAGTGTTGTGAACCGTTCATAGTCCCTGTTCAAATAAAAGCAAAAGTTGACATCAAATTGTATCAAGGCGAGGTTGATGCTCTGAATTTAAGTCATTGTATGCAACAATTAGAAGTTTTTTAGTGTCCATCATATAGAGGAAGAAAAAAATATTTTGTTTACTCAGATGAAACTAGAGGACCATGATGTGACCTAGTGGAAAAGCCATAAGGAGACCTTGAGGTTAGAGGGAGATCCTTTAGTGACTAAGTGAGAGGATTTCAAAACCCTCATAAAGTCATAATTTTATGCTATCGAGTATGTAGAGGACCAGTGGATCCATTGGCACTAGTTTAAGAAGAAGTAGGGGAAAAGTGTACATGAATACACCATAGAGTTCAAAGATATGGCCATAATGTTGGGTATATACTCAAAGAACCAAGACATACTCCTCAAGTATATGGGGGGTCTACAAAACCATCTACAAAATAAAGTGATGCTTTCAAAACTAGATCAGTGGAAAAGGCTTGTGTACATGCACAATACCTAGAGAACATAAGTTAGAAGAAAGGGAAATCAACTGGGTTGAAGCAGGAGCACGAAGATGATTCTAAGGATGCGAAGAAGAAGTGGAAAGGGGGGAAGAAGATGATATCCATAACATACTGGTGCAAATATCCTAGAAAACACTGTGACATTGAAGGTCATACAAAGGAGAAGTGTTGGAAGTTGCACCTAGAACTCAATCAAAAGAAAAAAAAATAAAGATAATAAGAAGAAGAATCCCATGGCCACTAATTCAAACAAACATGTTAAAAAAAACTCATAAGAGGATGAGAATATCATTTATATATCAATGCAAAAGGAGGTGAATCTGAGTATCCTTCAACAACATGAATACAATGAAAAATCAAAACTCTTCCATATAAAGATAAAGTTCAAGAAGACAAATATTGATGCTTTGTTCAACGTAGGATCAAAGGAAAATCTCATTGCAATAGAGATGGTCAAGAAATTGGGATTAGAAGTTCATTATCATCCAAGCCCATATCCATTGGGATGGGTAAATAAGGATGCGAAAACAAAGTTAAAAAATAATGCAAAATAAGATTTTCTATTAGTGTTGATTTTATTGATGAAGTAGAGCTAGATGTAGTTCCTCTTGATGTATGTGGAGTGGTGTTTGGGAGTCCCTATACGTACATGAGGGATGCATATTCATGCTAAGAGCCAACTAGTACCATTTCATCAAAGATGAAAAATCGTTCTCTATCAACGCTCATAAAGTAAAGTCTTGTTAATCTAGTTGTCATTGATGTCAATATATTGAATAAGGTGGGGACATGATGAAGGAACCAAACAATGAAGAAGCCCAACACTCAAAGACACTCTGCCCTACCTCCATTTCTGCACTAATAATGATCAACCACATTAAATAATATTTTTCTCCATCTTAGAGGAAGAATATCATCATGAGACTCATACCATATTTTAGAGCATATTTTCAGCTTTCTAATGAGCTATCACGTGCCCCGAAACTCCAAATATTTTAAGAGATATGAATTTTTAAAGATAAGGGTATAATTCTAGTCAATAAGTCGACCTGAACTTGTCAAACTCATGTCGGCTTAGCTATGAGACACATCCCTTTATTTTTGCACAAAAAAGTATATTTATATATATATATATATATATATATATATATAATATAATATATATATATATATATTTTATATATATATATATATAATATATATATATATATATATAGTGAGAGAGGAGAGAGAGAGAGAGAGAGAGAGAGAGAGGGAAATCCACACTTTTGAAAGATAGACGACTCAGATTTATCAAGTAAAGAAGGGCGCAACATGTTCACATCTCTTGAACTACACAAGCCCAGAATTGTGGATTACCTTGGTTGTGGATTAAGGCAGAGTAAGGTCTTTGTTTAGGGTTATAACCTTGCTCAGAATCGCGAACTATTATCCAGAGTTGCAGACTATTTTTATGACTATGGATTATGGCAGAGTATCTTCGAACTATGGCTTCAATCTAATGCGAAACTTATAACAATGTCCAAATTTCATCTAACTATAGAACTGATATCAGTGATACATGCTTGTTTGACTACCTATAGACTGTCTCTATTTCAGAACCTGTAGTTCTCTGATTGGACAGTAAATAATGATGCAAAGTACTTCGGATATTTTGTTGAGACAATGAATAGGACCTTAAACTGTGTCAAAAAATCCTTAGACTATGACTTAGAAGTTTTATTGGGTTGCAAAAAGACCTTGGACTATGATGTGAAATAGCTCGGACTATATATGAAAATGCCTCATACTGCTGCAGAAGCTCCTTCCTTGTATTATCTTGGATTGTAACTCCAATAAAATGCTCAAACTTCATTTCAATTCTTGATTGGATTGTGCTCAATAGTGCTAGGATACTTGAAGAATACAATGACTGTGATCCTAGACAGTGGCTTAGAATCCTGAAGACATTGATTAGAGCAACAACAAAAGATCAAACTAAGGGCTCGAACAGAAGTAAACTCATAGGCTCAGAAGACAAGTGCACAATGAAGTCAAGCACAAATACACAGTGAAGTAATCCTAAACTAGTGAATACAATGAGACCTTCAGTGAAGACAATGAAGAATTTCAAGTAAGTTGTATTTACACCCTCTATTAATAACAACAGGATTGGTGTCCTTGGATTTGGTGCTCCTATACTCAAGTTTGTAGCCTTGGATAAATAGGAAGCCCTAGAGGTTGGAGCCTCATCAAAACCAAGTTGGAGCTTGGGAACATATTTATATTGTATACAATTCCTTCTTTATTAGGAATAAAATTATTATACTTTGATTTGATTTAAATTGTGAAGAATCTAACTCGTAAAACAACAATTGAAAACAAATACTAATTCAGCCCCCTCTCAGCAGTTCCAACAATTGGTATCAAAACCACCTTCTTCATAATCAACCTAACAGATGGAAGCAAGATTCTTAGTCACAATGAAAAATCAAGAAGTGTCAGGAAGGGTTCCTTTGTTCAATGGCACAAATTTTGCTTTTTGGAAAAAAAGAATGTCCTACTACTTAATGTCCCTTGGACCTGAAGTTTGGCATTCAGATTTGAATGGGTACACTTCTCCTTCCACTCTTCCAACTCACCAAAACAATAGGAAAGCCTACATTGCAAATGCCAAAGCATTAAATTCAATCACTAGTGGAATCACTAATTCTGAATTCACAAAAGTCATGAACTATGACTCGGCCAAAGAAGTATGGGATAACTTTGTTAGATTATACAATGGGGACTACAAAGTTAGGAAGGAAAAGCTTCAAACTCATAGAAGGAAATTTGAAAGTCTGAAAATGGATGATGAAGAAGATATTGCATAATACTTCCTCTAAGTAGCTGAAGTAGTCAATTATCTTAAAGGACTGGAAGAAAATATTGAAGAAAGAATTGTTGTTCAAAAGGTCTTAAGATCTCTCCTAGACATATTTGACTCCAAAGTAAGTGCTATAGAAGAAATAAAGGACCTAGATATTCTCAAGATGGATGAAATTCATGGAATCCTCATTTCCTATGAGATGAGAAAAGGAATCCCAAGTTCCAAAGATGCAACATTCAAGGCTTCAAAATCAAAAAAGGGGAAAGGATGGAATACCAACAATGATGATTCTGATGTTGAATCTTAATTGGTGCAATTTGTACGAAGACTAAAGAAAGGATCCAAGCTAAAATGTAAGTACCTTGTTATTTGTTTTAAATGTGGAAGAATAGGTCATTATGCTGCAAAATGTCCTCATAAGTATGATAGTGATGATGAGGAGGATTCTAAAAGGATGGTATACAAAAGGAAATGGTTTAATAAGAATAATTTCTTCTCTAACCAAGATGATTATGATGAAGATGAATTTGTAAGCATAAAAAAGAAGTCAATTAATCTTTTCCCTCATCGCAAAGGATGAAATGATGAATCAGATGAAGAAAATGACTATGCCGGAAGCCGAGAAGTATTATTCATGGCATTCGCAAATGATGATGATTCAAGACTAGAAGAAAATATAGATGAATTTTTAATAAGTGCCATTGAAAAAATGAGAAATTACGAAATAAAATCTTTTCTCTCAAGTTAGAAAAGGAGGAAGCAAAAAGAAGGGAAGACCTCTTGAAAAATAAACTAAAAGAAAAAGGAAAAATCGGTGAAAATCATGAAGCTGAAATAGTATCTCTAAGGAAGGAATTGGAGCAAGTCAAAAAGAGTTGGTAAAGTTCTCAAATACTTGAAAATATCCTTAATGCTCAAAAACCTCAAAATGACAAATCCAAGACTGGTTTTAAAGGAGAATCATCAAGTCCTAAGGATAATGCAAGAAGTTATGTCGACATACTTTCCAGCAATCCAAAAGAAGAAAAATCATCTCATCAAAGGCCCATCTCAAATCCAAGGAATGAAGAAAGAGTAACTCCAAGCAAGAATGTTGATTCAAATCATGGCTATTACAACATGTACCAAACTATATTTTTTCGGCATTGTTATTATTGTAAAAAATTTGGTCGTCAAACTAAACATTGCATGGCTCGTAAGAATGAAGCACCAAGATTGAAGGATCAAACAAACAAACCATGTGGTCTCAAAGGGCAAGGAAAAATCAATACCTACAAATATTTTGATCCTTTGGCCAAATTTGATCTAATTTTCTCATTATGTAATGATAATGGACATACTGAACAAAATTTCCCCCTCAAAAGAAGAGAAGCAAAAGATGAAAATCCCAATATGGATAAATGTGGCCTAGCTCTATGTGCTCACAGTGATGAAAAATCATTGGTTTGTGGATAATGGGTGCTCCAGACATATGACAGGTGACAAAAGGATGTTTGTTTCATTGAACAAAAAGGAAGGAAATGTATCCTTTAGAAGTGGATCTCCTAAAATTGTTGGAAAAGGAACCATTATCCTTATTAATGGAAAAGGAAAGGCTCAAAATGCTTTGCTGGTAGACAGGCTCAAACACAATTTCTTGAGTGTTAGCCAAATCTGTGATCAAGGACATAATGTTGTGTTTAGCACTAAATATTGTGAAATAAGAAATTATTCCTCAAGAAAACTTCTAGCGAAAGGAGTTAGAACATCAGATAACGTCCACATTCTGAATGATATTCAAGAAGATAAATGTTATCTAAGTCAAATAGATGAAGCTGGTTGTAGCACAAGCGACTGGGGAATATAAGTTTTGATAAATTGATCAATATTAGCAAAATTATTGCAGTAAGGGACATTCCAAAGATGTTCAAACAAGATCAAGTTGTATGTGGCCCATGTCAACATGGCAAGCAAACTAGAACCAACCACAAGACTAAGGAGTGTTCAACATCAAAACCTCTGGATATCATTCATGTAGATTTATGTGGGCTAGCTAGAACTCCAATACTCTAAGGACAAAGGTACTTTTCTTTATTTATTGATGAATATACTAGAATGATGTGGGTATATTTCATAAAATATAAATCTGAAGCATTTGAATGTTTTAAGAATCTTAAAGCTTTTGTATAAAATGAAAAGGACTCTAAGATTAAATGTCTTAGAATGGATAGAGGGGGAGAATTCAGATCAAAAGAATTTGATGAATTATGTAAAGTACATGGAATCAAAAGAGGACCTCTATGCTACTAGAACACCGAATCAAAATGGGGTAGTTTAAAGAAGAAACAGAACTGTTCAAGTAATGGCAAGAACAATGTTACTAGAAGTTGACTTGCAGCCAAAATTTTGGAGGGGAGTAGTTGGGACAACAATTTATACCTTGAATCGAACTCAACTAAGGCAAAATAATGAGAAGAATCCTTATGAATTATGGAAAGGAAGATCTGCTTTAGTAAAATACTTTAGGATTTTTGGAAGCAAATGCTTCATAAAAATCAATGATGACTCACTAGGAAAATTTGACTCTTGGGTTGACGAAGGAGTATTTCTTGGATATTCTACTAGAAGCAAAGCTTACAAGTGCTACAATAATCGATTACGAAAAATAGTGGAAAGCATTGATGTGAAGATTGATGAAGCCCTCCCAAAAAAGGAAATTGAAGAATATGAATTTGACCCCCTCTTTGAAGAAAGTGAAGAAGAACCTGAAAAAAGAAGAAAAGGATCAAGAAAAACAAAAGGAAAAAGAACCATCTCAAACTCCTTCAAAATTAAAATTCCTCCAAAAAAATCACCTAGAAGAGTAGATTATTGGAAATGTAGATAAGGTGATACAAAACCAAGGAATGATGACAAGTACACTAAGAAAAAATGATGTCGCTCTCCTATCTTTGATAGAACCAGAAAATTTTACTCAAGCAAGTAAGGATCCTCATTGGGTGGAAGCGATGGAAGAAGAAATGTCTCAAATCGAGAAAAATGAGACATGGGAAATGGTACCTCATCCAAAGGATAAAAATATAATTGGAACCAAGTAGGTGTTCAAAAACAAAATGAATGAAGATGGACAAATCATTAGAAATAAGGCAAGGCTTGTATATAAAGGCTATTCACAAATTGAAGGAATCGACTTTGAAGAAACCTTTTCACTTGTAGCTCGCATGGAAGCTATAAGGATGTCCTTGGCATTTTCTTGCTCAAAAGAACTCAAATTCTATCAAATGGATGTAAAATCAACATTTCTTAATGGGGAACTCAAGGAAGAACTCTATATGGAGCAACCAGAAGGGTTTGATCTAGGAGAAGGAAAAAACTTTGTATGTAAGTTGAAAAAGGCATTAGACGGGTTGAAAAAAGCTCCTAGAGCGTGGTACGCAAGATTGGATCACTATCTACGACAAAATAGCTTCAAAAAGGGGGTGGCAGGAAGTAATCTCTACATGAAAATGGACGAGTATAAGTTACTAGTCACTCTTGTCTATGTTGATGATTTGATTTTTGCTAGCAATAATGATGAGATGAGCCATTAGTTTGCTAAAAATATGTCAAAAGAGTTCAAAATTTTGATCATTGGTGAGTTATCTTACTTCCTTGGACTACAAGTATCTCAAACCACAACATGGATGTTCATATCTCAAGCAAAATATCTTAAAGACATGCTTAAAAGATATGGAATGGAAGACTGTGTACCCATGAGCACACCTATGATCACATATTGCAAATTAATAAAATACGATGATTCTCCTCTAGTGGACGCTACTCATTACTGGTCAATAATTGGTGCCCTTCTATACTTAACTGCTATTAGGCTGGATATTATGCAAGCAATAGGAATGGTGGCAAGATTTCAGTCAACTCCTAAACAATCCCATCTTGCGGCTATGAAGATAATTCTAAGATACTTACCAAGAACCCCTGATTTTGGTCTTTGGTACCCTAAGAGCTCAACTCTTACTGTGGCTGGATACACCGATGTTGATTGGGCTGGAAGTATCGATGATTGAAAAGGTACTAGTGGAAATGCATTCTTCATGGGAGATTGTCTAGTATCTTGGCTTAGCAAAAAAAATCATCCATATCCCTCTCAACAGTTGAAGCCGAGTATATAGCTGCTGCAGATTGTTGTACTCAAATATTATGGATGAAGGCAACTCTGAAATATGTCGATATAAATAACGACCAATAAATCACCATCTATTGTGATAACACAAGTGCTACGAGTCTTAGTAAAAATACAATGATGCACTCAAAGATCAAACATATACCAATCAAATATCATTTTCTCCTTGAAAAAGTGGCTGAACAAAACATCAAGTTTGAATATATCAACACAAAGGATCATATTGCAAACATTTTCACCAAATCCCTTCCTCAAGAAGAATTTGAAAATATTCTCCAAAAGATGGGGGTTATTTCTCTAGCATCACACTAAGCTAATTCTTAAGATGCTACATGATAGGGGGAGTAGTTCGATAAGGGGAATCCTTGTGCACTCCTTTGGCAATTGATTTCAAACAAGGAGAGAAGGAAAATATTGCCATCCAATGACAAAGGGGGAGATTGTTAATCTAGTTTCCATTGATGTCAATATATTGAAGAAGGCAGGGACATGATGAAGGAACCAAGCGATGAAGAAGCCCAACACTCAAAGACATTGTGCCCTGCCTCCATTTATGCACTAATGATGATCAATAACATTAAATAATATTTCTCTCCATATTAGAGGAAGAATACCATCATGAGACATAGACCATATTTTAGAGCATATTTTTGGATTTCTAATGAGCTATCATGTGCCTCGAAACTCCAAATATTTTAAGAGATATGAGTTTTTAAAGATAAGGGTATAATTCTGGTCAGTAAGCCGACCTAAACTTATCAAACTCATGTTGGCTTAGCTAGGAGACACGTCCCTTTATTTTTTTCACAAAACAGTATATATAACTCTACACTTTTGAAAGACAAACGACTCAGATTTATCAACCATAGAAGGATGCGGAAAGTTCACATCTCATGAATTACTTAAGCCCAAAATTGAAAATTACCTTGACTATGGATTAAGGCAGAGTAAGGTATCTAATTAGGGTTATAACCTTGCTTAGAACTGCAGACTATTATCCAGAATTGAAAACTATTTTTTTGACTATGGATTAGGGTATAGTATCTTCGAACTATGGCTTCTATCTAACTCAGAACTTATAAGAGTGCCCAAATTTCATTAAACTTTAGCAGTGATCTTAGTGATACATGCTTGTTTGACTACCTATAGACTATCTCTATTTCAGACCCTGTAGTTATCTGATTGGACAACAAATAGTGATTTAAAGTACTTCAAATCTTTTTTTGAGGCAGTGAATAGGCCCTGAGAATGTGCCAACAGAACCTCGGACTATGACTTACAATTTTGATTGGGTTGCAATAGGACCTTGGACTATGATGTGAAATAGCTCAGAATGTATATGACAGTGCCTTGGACTACCGCAGAAGCTCCTTCCTCATATTCTCTTGGACTATAACTCCAATACAATGCTCAAAATTCATTTCAATTCTTGATTGGAATGTGCTCAATGATGCTCAGATAATTGAAGACTACAATGACTGTGACCTTAGACAGTGGATCATACTCTTGAAGACGTTTATTAGAGAATAAATAGAAGATCAAACTAAGGGCTCAAACATAATTAAACTCATAGGCTCAGAAGACAAGTTCATAATGAAGTCAAGCACAAATTCACATTAGATTAATCGTAAATCCTGAACTAGTGAAGACAGTGAGACCTTTAGTGAATACAGTCAAGTTGAACAGTGAAGACAGTGAATCATTTCAAGTAAGTTATATTTACACTTTCTATTAATAACAACAAGATGGGTTTCCTTGGAGTTGGTGCTCCTAAACTCAAGGTTGGTGCCTTGGATAGATAAGGTCAAAGCCCTAGAGATCATAGCCTCATCAAACCAAGTTGGAGCTTGGGAACATATTTATATTGTATACAATTCTTGTTTTATTAATAATACAATTATTATTCTTTGATTTGATTTAAATTGTGAAGAATGGTAAAATAACAATTGAAAATAAATACCGATTCAACCCCCTCTCAGTATTTCCAACAAGTCTAAAATTTCATTGGTAAGTGCCAACTTAGCTAAGAAATTGATCAATTCTAGCAAGAATTATGTTTTACTATTTTTAAGGGAAAATCAATATGTAGAAGAGTCAATGAGAGTAAAGGAATTCGTGGAGGGGTGTACTAAGAAACAAAAACAACAAATGGAAGAGTTTCTATAGGTATACAAGGATGTGTTCCTAGATCTTGAAGGGATACCACTCAAAAGAAAAGTGGACCACGAGATCCAGCTTTTGTTAGACTACATATTTGCAAACATTAGGATGTAAAAGAATTCTATTATATAATCAGGTAAGGTGAAGAAGAAATTGCAATAGCTACTCGAATAGGGTGTCATTTGACCAAGTACATCACCATGTGGGTCACCCATCATCATTGTGCTAAAGAAGGATAGGACTTGGTGAATGTGTATATATTACAGGGCGTTGAAGAAAATAACAGTCAAGAACATGTACACCCTTCCAACAATAAATGATCTGTTGGTTAGTTGTAGCAAGTGAAATAATTCACCAAGCAATAATTCACCAAGCTAGAATTAAATTCTATATATCACCATGCTCAATTCAGAGAAGAAGATGCATGGAAGAAAACCTTCAAAACCATGCAAGGTTTGTATGTGTTGTTTGCCATGCCATTTGGCCTATGTAATGCACCAATTTTGTTTATGAGGTTAATGAATAATATATTGTATCCTTTATAGATTCATTTGTTATTGTCTATTTGGATGATATACTAGTATATAGTGCTACTTAGGAGGAGCACATCTCACCTTTGACGTAGGTGCTAGAGACATTAAAAAAGCACCAAATGCTGGAAAATATCAAGAAGTGTGAGTTTGTACAATGATATTTGGTGTATTTTGATTATATGATAGGTGGGGGAAAAAAGAATATATATGCTGCCAATATGGGGGCCGTCACGAAATAGTTGGTTCCTATTAATGTTTTTCAGGTTAGGAGCTTCATTGGGGAAGTATAGTACTAGAGGAAATTCATAGACTCATTTTCAGTAGTAGCATAACCACTCCATGCCATAGCAAAAAGTGGCAAGAGTTTCCAATGGGGAAACGATCAGTAGAGGGACTTTGAGGAGTTAAAGAAGAATATTGGTCAAACACAAATTATACAATTACCAAACTCGTAAAAACCCTTCGAAGTTGAGACATATGCAAGTGGGTCTATTATGGAAGAAGTCTTCATGCATGGAGGAAGGCTTATATGGTACCATTTTACATTATTTCATGGGGTATTTCTTAACTACCCCACTTAAGACACAGAACTCTATGCCCTGGTGCAAGCTGTGAAGAAGTGGAAGTACTATTTGATGGGGAAATAGATAGTAATCCAAATAGATCATCAGTCACTATAGTATGTATAGGCACAAAGTAGGTTATTAAAAACCAAACATTACAATTGGATGGGGTACAACAATTTCATTTAGCGTTCACGTATAAGGAGAGAAACACAAACATTGGCTAACATGATTTCGTGACCAACCACATCAAAGATCACAACTTTAGGAACTTTGATGCACATGGAGCCATTCACACATGATGCATACAACATAGACTTTGAGGAGGTCTTCCAACAATTGCAAATCTAGAGTCATGTGTATGATGGTGAAAACACAATTGACTACCATCTCCATGATGGGTTACTCTATAGGCTAGATAAGTTATGTCTTCCTAAAGATGAATGATTGCATCTGATTAGAGAGGCTTACACCTCCAAGGTTGCATCACACTTTTGAGTATGGAAGATAATGGAAAACTTACATAGGTATTGGCATTGGCCCAAGATGCAATAACAAGTAGTTGGGTTCATTAGGGAATGCATGCTTTGTTGTACCAACAAACCTAATAATAGGAAAAATGATCTATATCATCTATTATCTATACCCACTCATCCCTAGGAAACTATTTCCATCAAATTTGTGGAATTTTTACCAACAACCAGGATTGGACATGACCATATGTTCATGGTAGTTCACAGGTCTAGCAAGATGTGTGTTCAGATGCTCTGTAAAAAGACCATCAATGGGAAAAAAGTAGAAAACATTTTCTTTGGACAGGTTTGTGTGTGGTTATGCTCTTGACCTGCGAGAAATTCCATAATACCTAATATACGAAGAAATACAACCCATAACACAAAATAAAATGAGAAAAATAGCAAGTATTTTATTATTCAGAGATGAACGCAATGTTCACTTGCCTCTTTGAGGGGGAAACCTCCAGCAGAGCAGAGCTTGATTACAAAATAAGACTCAATATTTCTCAATGGGGAGTCTCTATCCTTTATATAGGATTCATACATACAATACCATGGGTCATTACCATGGTTCTCTCAATACCATCTAGCTAATACATGGCCCGTTTGCAACCAACTGTGGTCCCTTTCTTAACTGTGGGTCAACCACTTACAATTATTAATATGGACTTTCTTGATTCCTTAACTAACTATAACTATGAATTGACCCTATTACATAAATAAAGGGGTTAGGGTTGGACCCTAACATGCCCTCCCCCATCAAAAGAAACCTTTTCCTCAAGGGTGAAGCGGCAGAAACTATTGAAGAATAGTGGTTGGTTCCCAGGTCACACCTTTTAGAGAGTTGTCTTTCCACTTGATGAGGACTTTCTTGATCTCCGGCCACGCAGATGTCATTCTTGCATATCGGGACCTATTCAGGTTGGAGCCAGAGTGAACCTTTTTCATCCAATTCAGGTAGACTGGTTTGAATTATGCAATTGTTCCCCACCACTTTTTTGAGGCATGATACATGGAAGACTGGATGGATGTTTGAAGTTGGTGGCAAGGCCAGCTTGTAGGCAACTAGTCCAATGCACTGAAGTATTTGATAAGGTCCATAGAATTTTGGAGCTAATTTTTTGTAGCAATTTTATTTGAGCGATGTTTTCTTATATGGTTGCAGCCGTAGGAATACCTTACCACCTTCTTGAAATGTGCTCTCTGAACGATGTTAGTATACCTGTTACTTTATTTGATTCTAAGCTTGATGGAGGTTATCTTTGAGACGGGTTGTCATGGATGCACGGTTCTGTAGGATTTGATCCACTGCTTGCACTTATAGCATCCAAGGATATAAGAAATAGGTGAAGGTGGAAGTTGGCCATACACTGCTTCATATGGAGTCATCTTGGTGGCTGCATGATAGTTAGTATTATACCATCATTCAGCTAAAGGTAGCCACTATACCCATTGATGTTGCTTTTCTGAAGTGAAGCACTTTAGGTATGTCTCCAAACATTTGTTGACTGCATCAGTTTGACCATTAGTTTGGGGATGATAGGAAGTACTGAGTTGGAGTTGGGTGCCTTGTAGATTGAAAATTTCTTGCCAAAAGTTACTGGTGAAAGTAGGATCACGATCCAACACAATGGAAGTGGGCATGCCATGCAGTTTGAAGATCTGGTCCATAAAAGCTTGAGCCACCAAAGTGGGGGTAAATGGGTGGGGTAGATGCGCAAAAATGAGCATATTTAGAAATTATGTCCATAACCACCATGATGACTAATTTTTTGTTTGACTTCAGAAGACCAGTAATGAAATCCATAGAAACATCGGTCAAAACAGAGGCAAGGATTGGAAATGGTTTTAAGGTGCCTAGTAGCTTGATTGTTTCTCCTTTGTGGCATTGACACACCTCACATTCAGCTACAAAAGTAAGAATGTCAGTTTTCATGCTTGTCCAAAAGAAAGAACGATGAGTGCGAGCATAAGTCTTCTGAAATATTGCATGGCCTGTAGTGGGAGATGAGTGCATCTCTACAAAAATGCACGTTTTGAGGGTGAATGTCGATGATATAACTACTCTATCCTTGTAGCGAAGAATCTCATCCTTCCAAGAGTAGCCAACTAAGGAATTAGGATTTTATCTCAAGTTATTAATGAGTTGGGAGAGAGAGGGGTGTGAAAATCATTCCTTGCGAGCTTCTTCAATCCAATTAGGTATGGGAAGAGAGATTGATAGAAGGGTGCATTCATCCCCAAATTAGCATGATAAAGCATCTGCTACTACATTATCACACCCTTTCTTATAAATTATCTCATAAGTATATCCCAATATTTTGACCAACCATTTATTTTGCTGGGGCGAGGATAGACATTGCTCCAAAAAATATTTGAGGCTTTGATGGTCTGTACGAATTTGGAAATGTTGCCCCAATAAGTATGGTCACTAGGTATCTACTGCATGTAAGATGGCCATCATCTCCTTATAATAGGTATATTGTACCATATGTTTCCCACTCAGTTGTTGGCTGGTGAAAGCCAAGGGTCGACCTTCCTTCATTAAGATAACACCAATACAAGTACCTAAAGCATCACATTCAATCACAAAATATTTGGTGAAGTCGGGTAGTTCCAATAAGGGAGTGGAACACATGACCTATTTGAGAGACATAAATGTTTGTTGTGTTGCATCAATCCAGAGGAATGAATTTTTCTTGAGAAGGTTAGTGAGGGGTCTAGCAATGCGACCATAATTGCGGACAAATTTGTGATAGTAGCCGGTGAGACCCAAGAATACCCTCAAACTCTTCAAGGTTTTTAGTTGGGGCCAATCTTGCATTATCTGTATCTTTTTGGGATCCACCCGAACACCTTCACGACCCACAATGTGGCCCAAATACTCGACTTCTTCCATGCCAAAAGAGCACTTGGAAAATTTGACAAATAATTTGTGATTCCAAAGAAGTTGCAAGAGTAGGTCTACATGCTGAAGATGTTTTTCCCAAGTTAGGCTATAGATGAGAATGTCATCAAAGAAAACGAGGACAAATTTTTGGAGATATGGTTTCAGTAGGTGATTCATGAGGCTTTGAAAAGTGGATGGGGCATTACAGAGACCAAATGGCATGACCAAGAATTCATAATGGCCTTCATGAGTTTGGAAAGCAACCTTGAGAATGTCTACTTCTTTCATGCGTATTTGGTGATAGACAGAGTGACGATATAGCTTAGTAAAGAATTGAGCACCATGTAGTTCATCAAGCAAATCATTAACAACTAACATAGGGAATTTGTCTTTGACAGTGAGCTTGTTGAGGGCCTTGAAGTCTAGACACATGCGCCATTCCCCATCTTTCTTGAGCACCATGACCACTAGTGATGCATAAGGACTGATGCTAGGACAAATAATACCGGCTTCAAGGAGTTCCTTGATGATTTTTTCAATTTCATTCTTTTGGGCGAAAGGATATCGATATGGGCACATATTCGACGGTTGTGCCTGTGGGACCTAAGTGATGCTACGATCATGTTCCCCTCTAGAGGGTGGAAGCTCTTTAGGTTTGTCAAATACCTGCTGGTGGAAATTAATGTTGAAAAGTGTGCAACAAGAAATGCTTGTTGAGAATGCAACAAGATGATGGAGCTTAGTGAAAAGAGTCGGCTTCACTAAGTGGGCCCGCAGGCTATTTTTGGCGCAAGTCTATTTTTAGACTATGTCTATTTTTAGACATATGGATCATGTCTATGGATTGCATGTTGTTGTTTATGGATGATTGATCAAGTTGGAAAAATAGATGGACTTCTATTTTTGATGAAAGTGTGAGTGATCACAGTGTGAGTGATCAAGTCTATTTTTAGACTGGCTTTCAAAAATAGAAAAGTCAAATATTATTATCTCACAATAATATTTGGACTATAAACTTTGTCTTATTCTCTTGGAGCACTTCAGTTCGAGCTACGGATGTGGCACATGCAATTGCATGAAGGAAATACGTGGTTTTTATGGGTTAGTTGAATATTTGCATGCATGACTTCAGTTAGAACTCAAGTGAGTTGAGTTTAGTGACTGGAGGTGCAGTTGATGGAGTTGTGTTCAGTTTAGCTTTGTTAAACTGGTTGTATTTAGTCTAACTGGCAAATAGACTAGAGATGAGTTGGGTGAATTAGTTATTAATTAATTCACAAGTTATTAACTCATAATACAACTAATGAATACATCAGTTAACTGCATGTCAGTGCATGTTCAGTTCAGCAGGGACAGGTGTTAGAGAATCAGATTGCTATCAGTTGTGACTATAGTTATGCATCAGATCTTGCACAATCAAGGGATTGAGTATGCCAATGAGTTTGCCCACATTGTAGCTTGTGCTCAAGTGATTTAGCTAAGTAAATACGTGGTTGCCTTGGAATTATCATCAGTTCTCATGCAAGTATTGAGTAGCGGAGGCAGGCAAGCAGCGAAGGAGATTTGAGCGAGTGATTGATTCAGATCTGAGCTGTATTGTGTGTAACAGAGGTGGAGATACTTGTGAGAAGTATTATGCTGTGTAATGTT
>APFE030242121.1:0-70339 GCA_000404065.3 Pinus taeda
GAGAACCTGCGTACCCAGAGATAAACATGTTTTAAAGTGACTTTCTCTCTTTTTGAAGTTTGACATGAAGAGCAAAAGGTTTGAGGCTTGACAAGGAGGACAATATGGCTATTTAACTGCAGATAGCCATGGTGACAAATTTCAGTGTAACAAACCAAAACAAACTTATCTCCTAGTGTTACATTGGGCATGGAGTTTATTTGCACAAAAAAAAATAAAAAACCAAAAAAAAAACAAAAAACAAAATCCTATTACAATATTAAGGCCTTAAAGCCTCATATGAAGTAAAGTTTCAAAAACGGCCCATTGATTGGGCCATCAAAAACACCTTCCCCCTCCAAATTGTGCAGAATGAAAGTATTTTTCATCTAAACATGAGCAATGACAAACGGTCCTATCCATAAGGCATCAAATTTACCATGGTTTCCCTTCCTTTCCTTCAATGCATCCCATTTGAGAACCCAGTCACCAACCTGAAAACTATCAATTTTTTCCTTTCTATCAAAGGTTTCTTTGATCTTCTTCTAATGAATTCTTGAATTCTCAACCAATTTTTCTCTAATCTACTATAATTCAACCAAGTTACTCATTCTACTCACCATGTCATTCTCTTCATCCTGTTCTTCTTGCAAGAATTTGGCCACAGGGAGAATCAGCTGGATAGGGAAAACAACATCAGTGCCATAAACCAAATTAAATGGAGAATTTCCTATGGACTTCTTGTTGGTAACTCTGTCAGCCCACAATGCAAAATTCAACTTGGAATCCCAGCTCTTTTTGTTGTTCTCCAATAGTTTTTTGATTATCCTTACAAGACTCTTGTTAAATGATTCTGCCAGGCCATTTCCTTGAGGATAATATGAGGTAGAATGCACCAATTGAATGTCCATGAATTCACGAACATCCACCAATTATTCTACCCTGAAAGCTGCTGCATTATCAATGATTAATTTGGTTGGACAACCAAATCTAGTGAAAATATTCTCATTCAAGAACTTTATGATAACTTGATGATTAGCATTTTTAGTGGGTATAGCCTCAATCCATTTGGTGAAATAATCAGTGGATACCATGATCCATTTGTGATGGACATTGGAATATGGATTAATCTCACCTATGAAGTCCAAGCCCCACTGCTAGAAGGGACCATTGGCGTGTACTGGCTTCAAGGGCAGAGATTTTAGCTGTTGTCTTCCTACAAACCTCTGACATTTGTCACAAGACTTCACAAAAGAAAACACATCAAAAAATAGAGTAGGCCAATAATACCCAGCTCTTAGGATCTTGTGGGTTGTGGTTTTCTAATAATGATGCCCTCCATAGATGCTAGAATGGAACTAGTGCATGACTTCCACCAATTGTCCTTTGTGTAGACATCTCAAGAGGATCCCTGATGGGTCTTTCCAATAAAGTAGGTTTTTATTAATGCATTATTTGGCTGATCTGAGCTTAATGACTTGGGCTTGACTTGAGCTAAACCCTTGAGGGACTTCTAGCTTCTACAAAAAATGAACTACACTGGATACCATTCACAGGTGGCTAGATTTTCAGCCAAAGACTGATTCTGCTCTTACTCTTTTGTTTCCTCCTCTATCTACTCACCACCTGAATTTGAACTCATGCAATTGATGTCTAACAAACTGCAATTTTCCTTAGCCAAAAGCTTACCCAAGCCCTGGTCTTTGACAAGCTTGGTGGGCTTCACCTCTATGCTAAACTCTATGAATTTCACAATCCATTTAGCTCTCTTTCCATCAATAGATGGCTGAGTTACGACATCTTTTACTGAGGCTGAAGGTACATATGCAACCACTTTGGAATGAAAAATATAAATTATGAATGCCTTTAAAGATTTTATGAGAGCATAAGCTTGTTTTTCAATAAGTTCATACCTTAGTTCAGCATCCCTCTGAGTTTTACTGAAAAAGGCCACAAGGTTCTCTACACCTTCATCATTTTTTTGCAATAGAACTGTTGCAATTGTATCATAAGAGGTAAAAGAGAAGATATAAAACTCCCTAGTATAATCTACGCTGATTAGAGTGGGAGCTTCCATGATATCTTGTTTGATGGTTTCAAAAGAGCTTCTTGCACCTTATGTCCATTTTATTTCTTATCCTTTCTTCAGCATGGAAGTGATGTGCTTCACTAGCTCTACAAAGTTTGGAATAAACCTCCTGACAAAGTTAATCTTACACGGGAAAGATTGAATGTCCCTTTTTGACCTTGGGATGGACAATGTCTGAATTTCTTGAACTCTTGCTGGATCGATATTCACACCTTCAGCAGAAACAATATGTCCCAGAAGTTTGCCTTCTTCTAGAGAAAACTGTGACTTCTTTGGGTTCACTGAAATTCCAAATTGTCTGCACTTTAGAAACACCTTCTTCAAATGCTACAAATGGTTCTTGTGACTGTTGGAAAAGACTTCTATGTCATCAAGGTAAATAAGGACAAAGTTGTCCTTCTCTCCCACAAAGGCTATGTCCATGGCCCTCTGAAAAGTAGCCCCAGCATTCATTAGTCCAAAAGGCATCTTGGAGTACATGCAAGTGCCCCAAGGAGTAGTGAAGGCAGTCTTTTCCTGATCTTTTTGATGTACAACAATCTTATTGTAACCTGAAAATCCATCTAAGAAAGACATAACTCTAGCCCTTGAAACTTTTTACATCAAGTGTTCCATCTTAGGCAGGGGGTACTTATCTTTTTTAGAGCATTTGTTCAGATTCCTGAAGTCAACACAAAGCCTGATTTCTACATTCTTCTTTCTTACTACCACAAGGTTAGCTATCCACTCTGAATACCTTAAAGGAACTACGATCTTGGCATCCAACAACTTCTTGATTTCCTTTTCAATCAAAGGCAATAAGAGAGGGTTGATAAGTCTTAATTTCTACTTAAAAGCAATGGTGCTCTTCTCCAGTGGAATCTTATGTTGGATGATGTTAGGGTCATAGATCTTAAGATCACTGTACTCCCAAGAAAAAATATCAGCAAATTGTTTGATCAGGGTGCAATACTCAGAACTTTGGGCAGAAGACAAGTGAGTGGAAATATTTATGTACTTTGGATGGGCTAGACTCCCTACATTATGTCTATGAATTGCAGACTCATTTTCTTTTTTGGCAGGCTTATAAGGTACATCATTATGATCAAACAACTTCTCTAGGAGCACCAATCCTTTGGGTATATGGTTACTAGGCAGCTGAACAATGCTATCCTGATCAATCTCATCCTTTAGGTTGGACTGGTTGCATTCTTCAATGGTTTCATTTTCTTGGTCAATGTGCATTTCAGAAAATTCATCAATGACTTATAAAAACCTATTAATTTCATCATCTTCTTCAAAAACTTTCCAGTATTTGACATTGTTAGGCAGAGATGGTCTATATTTCACCTGAACTTCACAAGTCAATTTAGGAGGCAAAGGAGGAATAAACAGGCTAGTAGACATAGCAAGGGAATCAACAAGCTAGTTCTTCATTCTAGGGATGTAAGAAATGTTGAAACTATTAAAAGAACCCATGAGCTTCCATTCCTCATCTCTGTATGCTTTCAACCTTGGATTCTTTGCTTGGAAGGTTTTGTTCACCTGTTGAATGATAAGGTCTGTGTCTCCAAACACCTTCAGACCTTTGATGCCCATTTCTTTAGCAGCATTTAAGCCCAATATCAAGGCTTCGTACTCTGATATGTTATTTGTGACTTGAAAATTTAACTTAAAAGATAAATGAATGTATTCTTGTGTGGGGGACACAAGGACTACACTTGCCCTTGTAGCTTCCTTAGAGCAAGCTCCATCAAAAAACATGTCCCAAATTTGTGGGCCTTCTTCCTCTATGATCTGGCAAACCGGTTTCCTAAGATGCAGGGAGGACAACTGGGATTTTTCAATCTGAAGAATAGAGGCTCCAAAATCAGTGTCGATAGCATAGATGGGATGATTAGTGGGATTCCTTTCATCATTGACGATATAAACCAACTGAACTTCTCTGTATAATCTCCTACTCTCACCTCCAGAAACAAGGACAGTAGCATAGGACAGATCATTTTGCAATGTTCCACCTAATCTCTTGATCCAACCTCTGGAAAGCAACATGCCAAACTTGGGGGATACATCTGCTACCACAATATCCATCATCATGCTCTTCATGGGCAGCTGAGACAAGGTGATGGCTAGGTCTTTGATTAATCCCAAACATTTCACTTTTCTAGAGTCAAAAGAAAACAGGTCATGATAAGGCTTGGTAATGTCAAGACCCAACTCATCCATGATAGCCTTGGGCATTAGATTATGGCTGGCTCCTGTGTCCAGAAGGCAGTTTTGAAGGATTTTTTCATGGATAGTCAAAGATACATAGAATGATGGGGATTTGTCATCACAAATTTCAATCATTGGGCTGAGAACAACAGCTGGTTTATCATCTTGCATATTTACATAGTCAATGGAGGCCTGGATGGCTTTAGGCTCAAGGGCCTTGAGGATAGATCTCTTGAAGGACTTTTTCTTCACTAGTTCAATCAGAGGTATAGGTATGCTTAGCTTCTGAATTTCTGATTCAAAACTGAAAGGAGAAGGAGACTTTTCAAGGCCTCTTACCTCATGCGCTGAAGCTTTGAATATGATGGGATCAACTGTCAGTCATTTCTGCTTATTAGCTTGTTGTATTGCAGGGATAGTAGCTCTCTGAACAGGAGTTTCCTTGGCATTATTCATCTTCGACCTCATATTATATCTATGTTGATCATCAGTTTGCAGAACAACTCCACCATCCCACTCTTGGTTGATCTAGTCATTGAATAATGACTTTTCATAGGTAGCTAAGGTAAAAAAGAAGGCACTTCCTTTGTCTTCCAGACAGTGGATCTCATCATCTTCTTCAAACTGCTCTTCTTCCATGACTACATTCTAGAAAGGGGTCTTCACCCTTTGGTCTTCATTGGCATCTTTGCTTCTTTGTATAATCTACAACTGCCCATTAGCTCTTATATATGGATTTGGATTTCTAGGACCAAAGGTATTAGGAACTCTTCCTTTCCCAGGGTGTTGTTGAACCATTAATTTTGAGATTTCAGAGGCTAATGACTCTATCATCTTGGTTATTTTATCTATCTTGGGATCTGAGGATGATGAATATTTGCCCCTCTGTCTCCTTCTATCAACATTCCCCTTGAGATTCTCTGCAGCCATGATGTTTGATTCTACTTCCAAGGTTTCATCTCGCATATCAGCCAAGGTAGCACATCGTCTCTCCCTCAACAATAGACAGAAGTCAGAATCAAAGGCACTAGAATAGGTGAGTTTAGCAAAGGTAGTGGTGGGTTTTACTTCAGCTGGTATCTTGTTGTACATGCAGTTAAACCTCTTATTAAAATCAGACAACAACTCACCATTTTCCCTCTTTAAGTTCCCAAAATCGGTGTGGTAGTAGAGTAGATCCTTCTTATACCCCCAATGCTTTAGTAATGCATCATCTAAAGCCTCAATATTTGCTATAGACCTTGGGGTCAGTTCTCTGAACCATTTTCTAGCCTCTCCATCTAGACTTTAGACAAAGACTCTCATCCATACATCATCTTCACTAATGTCTAGGTTATCAGCATAGCTATAGAATGATTCAAGATGTTCCTCAGCTGTAAAACCTTCAGTCCCAGTGAACTTAGGTATATACTTCTGATATTCTCCAGTAATCATGGCATTCAAAGGAGTGGGTAGTACTAGAGGTCCATACCTAGCAGCTATGATTCTTTCCATTTTGGTAGGTGCTGCCATAGTTGTGGAGGCTATAAGGGTATTGGAAGTCTGAATGACAGAGGGTTGAGGAGTGACTGATAAGACTAAAGGAGTATTATGGATAGGAGGAGAGGCTTCCTTTGGGCTTACAATGAAAGGAGAACCTAAAGAATAAGGAGCTCTATGAATCTCTGAGATTTTTCCTCACTGCTAGTATTAGATGCTATATTCTCAACATGTATTTGTTCTATTACATGATTTTCTTGAAGAGATATAGGATATTGTTTAGAGCTACCTGAACCTGATGCTCCTTTCTGCAATGCCTTTCCTTCTTTGATGATTTTTTCAGGGTCAGCTATTGGGTCAGCTCATGGCTCCTAAAGATTTCTCTAAGTATGCCTCACAAACTGAGCCAGAACTATGGAGTGGAGTCACCAAGATGTTCGCCATCCAGTAGAGTTGCCAGATAGATGACTACAACCTAAATAGTGTTCAGACTTTGTCTATCATTAAAGTTGGATCTGTGTCATCCCCCAGGGAAGCTGAGCTTTAGTCTCCTCTCCCTGGCAATGACGCCAATTATGTTAGCACTCCAAGAAAATCTCCTAGGTTGTAGCTCGGAGATGCCTGGTAACATATAAATCTTTAATATCATTCTCTGAACTATTGGAATGGATTGGGGTTTGGATCAAGTCAAATGACTGTTTCAACTCTGTTTTCACTCAAGACATGCATGAACACCCTCAGCTTGACAAGGCTTTCGACCACTAATGCTTAATAGTTTATAGATTCAATGAATAGATGGAGAATCTTGATTGTACTAGAAGATATATACATAAACACATATGAATGGCTAGCTACAGAAAGTAAATGAAGCTTACAAATATAGTTTATCAACACAGAGATAAGATGATATTTATCTGGCATTAGATACAAAAGAAAACATGAATAACGTATTCAAGTTCAAGCTTAGAACAGATGAGAAGATGGAAATTGAACATGTAACAGCAAAAGAAGCTTGTATTACTGGAATGAAGATGAGATGCTGGGAGGAAAAGAGTATCCACAGTCTCCAAAAGTTAAGCCTTTGATCCTTGAACTTTCAACTATTTATAGGCATTTTACAATTCTCTCGAACCTTCTGAGGCTCGAGAGTCTTAATCTATCCCCTTTGTCTTCTTAACTGCTTGATGCCATAACTAGACAAACATGAGCTCAAAGGTCTCTTTTTCTAACAACACAGTAACCAAATTTTGGTCATTTTTCCACGCTTTCAGGTGGCTCGCTTGTGCCAGTGACATTCCATGACCATTTCTGTTGGTTCGGTTGCATCGTGCTGTTGTTTTTCCCTTTTCGGCTATATATTCTGTTATTTCAATTCAGCCATCTGACTATTAAAAAACACTGTCAGAGCCAACAAATTTCCTCCAAGGGTGACTGGTGGGAAGTGGGATACGGGGCCGCTGGATCAATATGATCAATGGATAGGATCATATCATAGAGATAGAGGAATTGATATCACATGAGCGGATTTAAAAGTGAAAGGTGGTATTTCGGGCGAGATCACAAGAGTTAAGTGGTAATTCGGATTGGCACCTAATTCCACTCATCAAGTGACACATAGCAACGATGAGGAGAGAGGAAACCACTTTTTGGTTGGTTAATCCTCGTGCATGTTGCTCACTCGAAATCGTTGTGAACTATCGGATATCATAGAGGAAGATCGACGATTGAGGATCATCGTGCAAGTTGATTTGATCGGCTAAGCGATATTTTTCAGATCGAGTTCAAATCAACGATCAAGATCTGATCGTTAATCGTAGAGGTGAAGGGTTGGCGGACATTGCGATGGAATTGCGATACGTCGATGGGTGATTTAAGCGATGCGCGATAGCCGTTGGATCGGCGAACGAAATGGACAATGGAGATCGATCTGATCGGAGGTCGGAGAATGGAGAGCGCAGTGGAAAAGAGATAAACTGAGAGTGGACCCGCCGATATTTATGAGCGCGGGTGTATAATTTTTTAAGTCCGGCTTATGGCCAAAGTGGAGCAAGAGGAGACGTGGACTATCAGAGCTAAAACAGGGGACATTTCTGTAAAAATAGCAGTGATGCACCTCAGGGCTAACAGGTTGTATGGCCTCTGGGATAAAGATAAGCTTGGACACCTTATAATTAACATGTTCTCCAACACGTCTTGGGACAACAACCACTCTCTAGGGAAACGGAGGATAACACTTGCTCTGTGTTAGTGCTCTTCCTTTAATAAGAAACTTCTTTTACAATGTACTAGTGCAGTCCTTTACCAGTACGCAGGCTACTACCTGCAGAAGGCTACAACCTTCTTAGCTTTTGTACTAGCCATTCCATTTACTAGTACGTATGCGCTGGCCTACTGAAGGCTCCAACCTTCACTCGTTTTCCAGCAGCTCCTGGAAGGGAGCTACAACCCCCTTGGCTCTTGTACTGGCCAATATGTTTACCAGTACGTAGGTGCCGGCCTACAATCATCCAGGGACCATGTTTCATACATTTTCATACTGGATCCATAAAACAATCACCATTGCAATACAACCTGCATCATCAATCTCTGAATCACCCAATACTGAAACCCTGTCAACAACACAGTCACAGACTACATAACTCTGCAACAACAACCAGATCATACTTCATACTATATATGCTACTTGGACGAACCCAACCTGCGTGTATATGCACTTTTACCAAGGACAACCCGCGTACAGATCTACAAATTCTACCTCATAACTTTGCAGCTATTTCAGACATCAGAACATACCCAGATCATAACATCCATAAACATGCGTCAATAGATCTAATCTATCCATAATCAAACCATATAAAGATAATCATTCCAAGCCTTGAGATCCCGTTCCATCATTGATCATCCTTCACATGAGTACAACCTTGAATCAGATCAAGCAAGGCATCACCAACCCATAACTAGCATCTGGATCTCACACTTCATCAGACATTCATCCTTACACTCTCCTTTTGCCTAATCATCTTCTCCTTATATAGGTTAGGTTTCTCTCAATACCATGGTCCAAAACCATGTAGAACCAATACCATGAACCCAATACCTGGGATCAACACTTCGAACCAAATACCATGGACTAATACCAAAATACCATGAACCAAATACCACGGACCAAAACCATGGTTTCTGACATGTACGCGCCTTTCCTTCTGTGAACTTGTGTGTATACGTGTACACGCCTTTTGCTCTGCTAACCTGCGTATATACGCACTTTCATCACGGTCAACCTGCATATACCTCTCTCTTAACCTGATGCATTCTGATCTGTCATCTGAATGAGTTGCCATCAAGGACAACACTTGTATCATACCTCTGAGTGAGTTGCCATCAAGGACAACACTTGAATCATAATGCCAACAATCATTTTGATAGTGATAAGGATATCTCACATTTTGAGGAGACATTAGCAATGCAAGTTTCTCTGAAAAATGAGGATATGACATTATCCTCAATAGTAATTGATAAACCTGTAGGATGGGTAGATGCTTATAGAAGAAAGGGGAAAAAAGAAAAACTGCTAGATATGCATGGTGTTTGATATTAGAAGGGATATGTTCAGATATGTAATCAGGTAGAAAAGGTGCTTAATATGTCATACTTGGTTGGAGGCATGATCTCCCAGGTCAGTTATTTTGGTCCAATGTTAATTACATGTACTCAATGTAATCCTTTTTGTTATTGATACAAAGTTTTGTACGAGCTTACAAAAAAAATGATGGACCAGAGAGGTAAGGAAATCTTGAATTAGAAACTCAAATTGATGTAAACATACACGAATCAAATATTTTTAGGTTTAATTACCTTTCTACATGTAGTTTAGTGGTCATTTGTTATCCTATTCAGCGCTCAGAAAATTATAGATGGAAGTGTATCTAATAGTTTTGTAGTTATCATTATTGTTGATACTGGTGACTTTGTATGTTGTATTGTGTCAAAAGTGATAAATGTTAGGCTGAGTAATAGATACAAATGTAATACACCCTCAATTAGCTATTGATAAATTATTTATGAATATTTTCGTGACTAAATCAAAGTGATTATAAAATATTTTCCATGTTAACTCGCTTAACTTTAAATGCATTATTATTTTATTTTCCAAATGAGAAATTGAAAATCTAATTACATGATATAGTTTAAATTAAATAAAATTTATATTTTTGAAAAAAAAAATCTAAATTAAGTTAAAATTTATTTTCATTTATTTCTTTAAAAATGGATAAAAAATATTTTCCTTAAATATATTAATTACGTTGATAGGCGTGTTTATTTTGGAATAAAACTTTAAGAGTTTTAATTTAATTATCAATAATTATATATTCTAGATTTTTTTTAGTAGTAGTGACATATCAAAGGTTGATATTTATCTCAAAAGTAGATATGTCCTTTTTGTCCTTCTAATTAAATTGATTAATTAAAAAAAAACATATGAGCATGAGTTATTATTTTTCGGGCATGTGGTATTCTTAAGGCATGATATTGGTCCATGATATTGTAACAAAACCTATTTACAAGTTAAGAATATCCATGATAAAATTGGGTGAATCTCCATGGTTAAGAATCTTATTAATGATAGGGGTGGCAGGAGTGGGAGGCGTAATTTAATGCCCCGAAGAAAAAAGGAACATAGCTTCTCTTAGGGACTAGGATCCACAACAAATAACCAAGAAAAATTATCGGTGATTTGGAAACGTCTTGACCTTTCTAAAGAAAAAGGAATTAAGAAATTGAGGATTTTGGGATATATCTAATTGAGGAAGTTAATCCCTGTGACAACCGGGGTGTCCAATTATCTCCAGGAGTAATTATGGTTGATGGTAGGAATTATGTTGTGCCAATCCCATAATTATCATCATAAATGGGAAAATCTTGGAGATAGAAAGAATCAACCCCAATTTCGGTTGAATTAAGGAGAAGTAATATCAAAGGAAATATGGAGGAACACTATCCCAAAACGTAAGAAGGGAAAGGACAAATGGAAGACTGGAAAATCTTGTGTAACACCCTTCGAAGTAAATGTGCATATAAATAACATATTAGGAATAGAAATACAATAAACATGTCAGCCATCAAAATCCATATATACATCAGTAAATTTGCACATGAAAATCAAGGGAATTATTTTTTTCATTAATAAATGCAATGAACTAAACAGAGATGGGACTACCACATTCCATCCGACCATAGATTAGATGATCCAAGTCTCTCTTCAGCCAATAACTCCCATGCCATATTCCAAGCATGAATGTGGGATCTTAGTGAACACACCAATCAAAAATCATCCATGGCATCTAGAGGCCACCCACCTCAACTCATCAAACAATGATTCCACCTCACGGTCAGACATCGCCAAAAACCATCATTAGATTGGTCTCCATCCAAAGCTTCCAGAACTAGTAACTCAACCTACAACCTATACAGGGCTTCCAGAGCATTTGTCCAACCAAGGCTTCTCGAACTAGTAACTCAACCCACAACTTATACAGGGCTTCTAGAGCATTTGTCCAACCAAGGCTTCCAGGACTAGTAACTCAACCCACCAAGGGCTTCCAGATAGTTTGTTCAATTAGGGCTTCCAGGACTAGTAACTCAACCCAAGCTGTTATAGGGCTTCCAAAGCATTTTTTCAACTAGGGCTTCCAAGACTAGTAACTCAACCCAAGATGTTACAAGGCTTCCAGAGCGTTTTTTTCAACTAGGGCTTCCAGGACTAATAACTCAACCAAGATAAGGAAACATGAGAATCAACCAAAACAAATCAATGAAAGTAAACCCACAATCACCATGGCTATCCAGGAAATGTCAAGTCTAGGCAATCCACTATCAATCCTGACCATCCTCCATGCTAATGATAGATCATAACCAAGAAGCCACATGCATGTGCCATGCATGCCAATACTAGTGAATAAATTATACATGCAACTCGGTACCTGCAAGCAAATTTGATGTAGCTACTAATGCCGATGCCCTCTTGTGCTTTCCTGCTCTTCCTTTGCCTTCTTGCTTCAAGAATCTAAGTATGCCACACCCACAAAGAGTGCTCCAAGAAATATCTAACTCTCCAAGAGTATGAGATAGAGAGATAATAATTAGAGAGCTCCAAATCCAAACTAACAAAAGGTTCACTCTGAAAAGAAGAAGCTTGCCAAATAATCCTCAAAAGCCTTTTTATGAATGAGGCCTCTATTTTCTTCATTTTCCTTCATTTTCCTCCTCACATGCAATGTGTGACCTTTCACCTCCTTTTTCTCCTAATTTCCATTATTTTCCTAATAAATGCTCCAAAATACCTTTTGACCTCCTTAATGCCTTAGCCATTGCCTTTGCTAATTTCCTTAACCATAAACAACCAAATGAACACCCACTAGGATGTCCTGCCCACCATTCAGCTTGAAATATGTGTCCCATCATCCATGGTATTTATATATTTTTACATGGAATTTTCACCGGGGCTATTACAAAACCCTCCCCCTTGGGGGAGCACCATCCTTGGTGTTCAATGATGCCTATAACCAACAAAACTATTGAAATAGAACATATTTCCTATGGAGCTTTATAACACAGCTCATTGTAGTATTTAGAATGACCAACTACTAAAACAAAACATCATGACAACATGACAACATACTGTATAGTGGAGCTTTATAACACAACTCATTACGTTATTTACAATAATCACATATACAAATACACATTTTCTCAACCAGAAAAAAAAAAAAAAAAAAAAAAATATATATATATATATATATATGATGCCTATATTTGCAACAAGGGAATCTAGAGGCTCACACCTCCACCCTCAAGTAATACTAGGATTCACCTCCTTTCCAGGAAGTCTAGAATCCACTGCACAGTCAAATCTGCATCCAATGTGCAGTGAACAGTTATCGACTCATTGTTCCAGGACACAATCCCAATGTGCATCTGATTCCATATGGCAATGCTAATGACCAAAACAAATCCATCTGTGACCTTCCCTTCTCTACTACACAGTCCCTTGGCAATCTAGTCACCCCTTCCATGCAGTCACTCACCTTCCAAGTTTCACTAGCACCCCCATCACGGGCAATTAATCCCTTGGCAAGGCTTCCTCGCATCAGAAGATACAAAAACCAAGGCATATACCTACCTCAACACATCATACCGGTCAAATAATGCTCATGGGAATCAATGGACATTATTGGGTACTAGTTTCCCACAATGGCCCTATTCCTGAAGTGCTTTACCAACATATTGTTTCCTGTTTCAATTCCTTTGTTGCCGCTGCTAATTCTTGTAGTCGATTTCAACCACCCAACCAAGAATTTCATGCATTCCTGTACCAAGCACACAACTTCCATTAGATTTAAAATAAATTGAAATAAATTCACATCATACCTCATTGGTAGCTCATTAATAAGGTACATTTCCAATCCTATTCGCTTCCTGTCACAACAATTCAAACTAGCATACTTGAACAAATCAACATATATAAAGATATCACATCAGGTTAGCTCAAAACACTACCATCATAGGCCAAAATCATAAATCACATGTAACCATCATAAACCAAGATCATAGATCATAAACCAGAATCATAGATCATAAATCAGAATCATAGATCATAAACCATAATCATAATTCACATGTAATCATCATATACCGGAATCATAAATCACATGCATAATAAAACTGAAATACAATACCAATACCTATCCTTCATCAATCCTTATTTCTTCTTGTTCTTTTGTACAGACACCAGATCGGTTGCCACACCCAACAAACACCCAGTGCCTTCTTCTCTACTAGGGTCACATACGCATAGTGTGCATCACACACATACAACCACACCTAACACACAACACCATGCATTACATGCACCTACACTTGACATACAATGCATACACCTACAACTATTGTACAACACAGTGTGTCCATCTATACCCAATGTGTAATACTAGCCAATACATGTACCTACATAGAGTACAACACAACAAGTACACACGTCGCAATACCACGACTACATGATGCACATACATAATACCACATGCCCTCAAAATAGCATGTATGCCATGCACACAATACCACACGTGCACTAGTACCTATGTACAACATGTACACAGTACCACTGGTACACCACACCACCTCCACAATGTGTGCACAACATCACATGTACACGATGTCATATGCACAACATGTACACAATGCCACATGTACACCACACTTGTACAACGTGTACACAATACCACAAGCACGACATGTACACATAAACACATGTACACAACACCACATGCAAGACATGTACACAACACCACCTGCACACATCACCACTTGTACAACATGTACACAGCACCACATGCACACAACGCCACTTGTACAATCATTCACACCACACCATATGTACATAACACCACATGTACAACATGCATGCAACACCACTTGTATATAGCATTTCATTCCCAACATGTTCATAGCATTATCTGTACACAACATTGCATATCCAACATGCATAGAGCACCGTATTCACACACGCGGCATATACATCATGAAGATATTACAATATGTATACAACACCCCATATGAAATATTCACACAACCCTATTTGTACCATCTTGTACATAACATTGCATAAATAACATGTACACATGCTATTTATACACAACACCACAAGTACACACATCATAGATGCAACATGTACAACATATACGACATATGCATAATAGTAGTAACACACACCCAGAACCACACTGACTCTACCAAGAACCCTGCTTTTGATGTCTTATCCATGCTTGTCTTAGCATGTTGCGAACCATGCTACTTTCATTTTGTTGGTGTATCCTTTGGTATAACATTTCCATCACATAGTCATAATATAATCACATAATATCAACTCATAACTACATGATATTGACCTCATATACTTGTCATGACTACTCTTCCCACTTGATTCCTCATGAACAAGGAACCTCTTCATGCCATTTAGTTGTGTAAGCAATTATTCCTTCACAAGAATGATCCCTAACAATCCTTATCAGACAATGACATAGATACATACATACATACATACATGTATAATCATTAGCATAAAACAATCATCACCTTTTCAGACAATGACATACATACATTCATGTATACATATATAAACACCAACATAATGATGATGATAACATAATTACCAGGTAACATAAGGTTTAGGTTAAGAAAAATTCCTTTATTCGTGCAACACATGTGCAACATTGAGAACAATAGTTCCCAACATAGCCAAGGCATATGACACCTCAAATCAATTTACTTTACCTTTTCCTGTTACCTTTCTCATGACTACATTGCTATCATCCATTTACCACAATGGACCCAGCTAGTCCAACTGACTGTCATAGCCTTACCTTCCACTACGCTTACTCATGCACTGAGATTCATCTAAATCTTACATTACCTTTTGGGTACCACATAGCTCTCCCTGAGCTCCATCAACTTTCCTCTTTCCCAACCAATTCCCAAGACTCAAAACAATAAAAGAGAAGACAAAAAAAAACCAGGAAGAAGACCACGAAAACCCATAACAATATGACGCTACAACAAAGTTGCAAGGCCTTGCACAAGACATAAAAAAAACTGAAAATCAAGCTCAAAAGACCAAAAGAACAATATTGACACCATGACTCAATCCCCATGGTTCCCAAGGAAAGCTCAACCTGAGCCAACTTCAAGATTTCATGGCAACCTATCTTTCCATGCAACTCCCTACATCATGTTTCCATAAACACGTAACTGTCAATGTATAATTAATCATAATAATACACCAATTACCTCATCTAATTGTGCCAAGCATGCTACTTGCAACTAAACATATCCACGCCATCTCTCAAGGGACTCCAATCCTTTAAAATATCCACCTGTAGCTAAAGACTAGCTAATAAACCTGTTAAGTGCATGTTCATGAATATAGCACATATCCACATAATGTTAGACAAAATCAAGGTTAATAAGACTTCCTGTGTGCAAAGCACTCATTCATTTGAAATTAGAGTTTCCAAACATAGCCAAAGGAATTGTTTCCCAATTCCTTTCTTTTACCTTTTTACCTTGTTGGAATCGAGGCTTGCTATATGTTGTCACACCACTCAACCATTAGTTATATAGACACATCAACTATTACCTTGTCATGCTAATACCAAGCATGTTACCTTGCAGCTACTAACACATGTCAACCACATGTTCCAAATATCAAGACAATCATATCTATTAATTTGAAATCAACCATTACCAAGACTAACAATCATTTCATAATCCATAGTCAACTCATAGTCATCAGTCATAATACTACAACTATCACCTACTATACTCAAGTACATATCAACTGTCTCAACACATATATTTTAGTATAATCATCTTAAAACAAGATCATTTGAACACATACTCATATTATCCAATTCCTCAAACATTCATACCATGTTAAATAAATAAGCTAGATGACATAATCAATAGTCAAGCACCAAATATATGACATAAGAAACTGATACCTTAATGTATCTCAAGGGAGGTGATCTTGTCTGCACAATCAATCTAGTTAACACACTATAAATTTACAACACATCAGCTCAAGCACTCATAAGATCATGATATCCATAACAATATCTAACTAGCATGTTGACATCGTAAAATCATACACATATGCAAAGTCAATCTAGATTAGTATGACCCCATTTCACAAATATGTCAGTTCACTTGAATATTGCAACCATAACCATCTGCATAGGTCAATCCAAGTTAACACAATACATATAACATCAAGGTCTTCAAGGCAATGAACATAACCATCACGCATATGACCAATCCAAATTATAAAATCAACATCTAAATGAAAGGACCATAATCATTAAGTTAATAGCATGTAACAACAATAAGCTATATATCATAGTCATCAACAACATATAACATAATCACTAGGTTATCCAGTATAAAACAACAATAGAAATGCGTACAACTACAGGTTACTATCATTCTTGGCTATCTGACACATGTGCATATAACCACACTAATCATCTAACATCTATCATGAATGTAACCATAACATCAAATACATGTTCATAAACTTAATGTATATAACCCTAATGCATATAATAATCCTAAACTTACATACCTTCAAGCCAAACATACACTACCTATATGACGATCTGCTCTTATCCCAAAGTGTAATGTTGCAACCTCATTATGATGATCTACATCCCTTTCTCTATCTCAACTAGCTCATTAGCATCATAACAACCAATAGCATCATCATGACCTAAATTTCATACAATGGCTTCACAAGGCATGTTTGACCTACTAGACATGCATAATCATAACCATGACCATACATGCATAACAACAACCATTACTCCATCATACACATTGCCATATGCAACTAGCAGTATGCATAAGCAATGCCAAATCAACTACACCTATGCATAAATGCATGTAGTCAAACATAAGCGATCAATTCTTGTAATCAACCTACACGACTGATACATGTAATCAAAATATCCAAAAATGTAACCCAACATACAAGGATGTAAGTAGGTATCATGAAATCAACATGTAAGCAACATATAATTCATACATAGTTAGTCACATGTTCCGAAAATCAAGACATTGTGTCCATTAATTTGAAATGAGCATTCACCAATACTAACAACCTATAAGCATACCCCCTTCCTATCCATGGTCCACACTAATGTAGAAGGAGGAAGCTACTGTAATGGCCCATCTCCAATGTCCAATTATGGAAATGGGATCTCCGAAGCTCTACTAAATTTAACCACACTTGAAAAGAAATTGATTTTTATTTCTCATACATTTGTATGAGACTAAGTCAAAAACATTGCACTTATTTCACTTATAACATAATAACTAAAAACATTCCGCTTTTCCATTTCCTTACATGCAACTTTTCAAATTCCTTGCATGTAACCTTTCAAATTCCCTACATGCAACTGTTCAAATTATTTGCATGAAAATAGGCACATATCAACTACATCCATATTATCATACTACAATACTTAGATCCCATCCAAGAAAAATAACATTTTCTTCAAACAATTACCATACTTTTACATTTTTCTTCAAACAACTACTATACTATTACATTTGCATGTAAGCATTTCTTCAAACACTTTACATGCAAACTAATATAGCAAACTATTTTCATACAAGTAAGCATATATCAACTATAAGAATACTATTACACATCAATACTATCCCCAACCACAAACACCATACTCAATGGGGCATTTTATCAAACAGTTTGTATGCAATTAATCATTGAACCATTTAGGCATTTCATCAAACACTTTTCATGCAAACTAATATAGCGAATGATTAAATTCATATATCCTAAATTGTAGTAGTACAAGTTATGGAAACTGAACCATATGATTAGTGGTATTTTCTCTCACTATGGTGCAAGTTTCAAATTTTGAGATTTCATAGATGAAAAGTTATAAGAAAATACCAACAAAATCCTATTTGGTGCACAATTATAGGAGTATCCAGAAATCTCTACTTCCACTGGTCGTATCTCCTAAAATATAGTGAATAAAGATCTGAATTTTTTATCACAATATCAGTGGGATTTCCCCTCATTGTGGAAAAATTTTCAGCTCCTGAGAGTGCACAGAAGAAACGTTATAACAAAAATTTTAGTGTGACCTGTTTGACGCCTGATTTTATGAGCATTCAGAAGGCTCGACTCCCTCTACTCATATCTCCTAAAATAATGCGACCCAATATCTGAAATTTTGACCACATAATCAATGATATGTACCATTAATGTGGACAATATTTCAGATTCTGAAAGCCTACAAAGGATGAGTTATTGCATAAATTCCAACATGACTTGTTTAAAGGTGCATTCGGGAAGGTCATCTTCCTTAGATCATATTTCCTAAAGTATTGTGAACCAATATATGAAATTTTTACCACATTATCAGTGGGATGTATATTCAATATGGACAAATTTTCAACTTCTAATATGCCACAAAACAAAAGTTATAACAGATGTGACAGAAAAGGTCTAAAATTTAACCTTTGTTCTTCATTTCAGCTATGATAGAGCCCATCCAGTCCAACTGTTTGAAACATGCTCTGATACCACTCTGTAACACCTTCCAGGGTAAATGTGCATACAAATAACATAATAGGAATATAAATACAATAAACATATCAACCATCAAAATCCATATATACATCAGTACATTTGCACATGAAAATCAAGGGAATGAATTTTTCCATTAATAAATGCAATGAACCAACTGGAGATGGGACTACCACGTTCCACATGACCATAGATTGGATGATCCAAGTATCTCTTAAACCAATGACCCCCATGCCATATTCCAAGCATGAATATGGGATCTCAGAGAAAATATCAATCAAAACTCATCTAGGGCTTCTAGAGGCCATCCACCTCAACCCATCAAACAGTGATTCCACCTCACGGTCAGACATCACCAAAAACCATCATCAGATTGGTCTCCATCCATGCCTTCCAAGGTGTTACGCTGAAATTTGTCACCATCACTATCTGCAGTTAGTATGGCTCCATCAACAGTCATACTATCCTCCTTGGCAAGCCTTATACCTCTGCTCTCCATGTCAAACTTCAAGAAAGAGAGAAAGTCTTTAAAAATCATGTTTATCTCTAGGTACGCAGGTTCTCTCTACCTTACTTGCGTGTACGCACTCCAAGTTCATTATACCTGCGTACTTGTATGCTCTGTATGTCAAGGGTTGGGTGCGTACCCCTGTAAAGGTCAAAAGGCGCGAGTTTCATCTTAAAAAAGTTACTTGTGGTCATTTCTAGAGCATTCTAGAAGTTTGTTTGACGTGTATTGAGCGCCTCCAGATGGTTCATGTATCCCTATGAAAGAGGAACTTATCCCATCAAGAGAGGAGCTACCCCATCCAAAAGAGGGGCTTATCCCATTGATATTGGACCTGATTAACTTCCTCTAGAACATTATAAATACAGGCATTGGGCCAGAGGAGGGGAGGTTGAAAGCTGAACATTCCAAAGGGTAGATGCTGCTGGAATTAGGACTTCCTTGTAGAAGCTTGTGAGGAGAGATTACCATCCTTTCTTGTTTCATTTGGAAGTGGGTGAACTTATCAAAGTAAAGGAAAACTCTTGCTGGACCCTGGGAGGAACTTGCACAACACCAAGGCTCAGGTTGTAATGGTTTCTTTTGTTTCCTATTAATACAAATAAGTCCATTCTTCTCAACAATTTGTTATTAATGAGTTGTTTCATATACTCCTTGGTCTATATGTTGAATATGTTTTATTTTATGAGATATTCAGGTGCTATGTAATCGTTTGATTCTTAGTGAATGCAGGTTTCGAAGTGAAGGAGGAGCTCATCTGGATCGACGAGGCTAGACTACTACAACAGCGTTGGACTACAGGTAGGATCTAAACACTTGATTTCTCGTATGATAATGCATGTTTAGAGAAGGATTGCTCTTAATTGTCTTCTTTGTCACTAGAAAGTCTTAGGCTTCTAGGGAGATTTGTTTTGTCCACAAGATTAACTCTTTCCGCATGACACGCACGTTGAGGAGATTTTTCCTAACAAAAAAGAAAGAAAATGAGGCACCCAATCAAAGTAGCCCACCTCTTCACACCCTTCCACATACATTACAACACAACACCCTTTCTAGCTTACAACATAACAACCAACAATCAAACAACCAAGCAAATAAATCACAACCTAAACTTGACCACTAGAAAAGATGAGGGCCGCGATGAGATAAGTGTCTAGAGCACGTTACTGAGAGGTAAACAGCCCCCCAACCTGGAACAAGGCTTCAAATGATAAATACACTAATAGAAAACCCACTCTGCCATTGCAAAAATCCGTGTACAAAACACCCAAAAACCTTTCCAGTGAGAAAGTCAAGGGGATTCAAGAACCAAAATCCAAAGAGTAGTTGTCACGGGCTAATACTCAATGATGGAGAAATAAATAGGCCACAAATACATCGATGGTGCAAGGCCACTAAAGAGAGGGATGTCTACAAAGCACACACCATGAAACTAAGAAATGACTAAGTCACACAAAAAACCCACAATCCAAAGGGAGAAACAAAGACGCAACCCGCTACTTCTTTCCTTAGAATGAAGTGGCTCATGAGAGGATGAGGAATTCCCTCAATGAAAAAGGCACGAGATAAGAATCCCACTTCATGCCCATTGGTGGGGAAAATTGTGATCTCTATGGAAGTTAGACCAAAGGAGGGGTTTTTCATTACATGGACACCCAACCCTTCCGCGAGGGCATATCAAGGAATGGTCAAGACAAGTAAGGTGGCAGCCCAACGGGTTGGACCACTCTTCATCCATACCATATTGAACCCACCCTAACAATTTCCCCTCACGGATGGTTTTATTTACCAGGCGTGTGCACAACCACTCCCATGACCCAACCACCCACAAAAAATCTCACCCAAGCAAGACATAAACCACCACCACCTTTTTGAGAGAACCAAATATGGAGGCCCGCACCCTTGGTCCATTCCTTCCAACAAATAAAATACCAAGCCCCATCATACAAATGAGTCTGAATGTATCCATCATATTTCCCAAGCACCTCAACTGCCACAATGATAGCCCGCCAAACAGATCATTGGAGAGAGCTCTCAAGAAACAAGCTTCTGAACCACCTACAGAAACACATTGGGGGAAACAAAAACAAAGGATGGGTGAGACAAGAACAAGTATGGCTTGCAAGCACACATGAAAAAAGCGTGACCTCATGAAAATCAACGAACAATGTTCCCGCCAAACATGAAACCCGCTCCCCTAGGGACACACCACATGGGCCCACATTGCAATCGAAACCCACCCAACATGAACCAAAAAATAAAACCCCTTCTATCAATGATCATACCATAGGTTCACCTATAGTAACCTTGTTATGACTTCTCCTTCCTCTAAATGATAAGGTTCAATGAAATTCTCATGATGTCGATGACAATGAATCATCATGGTCGATACAATCCGAGAACTTCACTATATCATTCAATCAGTAGGAGTGATGGGCGGTGAGTACAAAGGGCAGGAACATACTCAACATGAGTTGATGACACACGCTTGGTAGGAATTCCTCGTTGAAGACCAATAATTGCAATGATCTATCCCCATCGTGATGAAATTTGAGAAGATTTACCGATCCTCTTGAACCAGGAAGAAAAACTCGTTTTTCTACATCAGTGTAGTGCATATGTGGCCCAAAACATCTAAGGGTATCATAGACCTATTATTGCCTCAAACTTCAATGGCCTAAATGGCCATAGTCCCTCTAAGAAGTTGGATTTGAAGGGGAACCTCCACATAGCTAGTTAGCGGGCTAAGGTCTCATTCACTATTGGAATTAACCACACAAATCGCTCCACCAACTAAGAATGGTCATGCACCACCACCCATAGAATCAATAAAGATCTCTCAATCTGTCAATCCGTACTATGTCTAAACCTGGTAAGTTTCCCCGTGTTGAGTCAAATTAAGCCGCAAGTTCTACTCTTGGTAGTGCCCTTCCATCAATTCCTTTAAGTTTCATCCCGACGAACATACTCCCCATGGAACCCAAACACTCCGATTTCTCATAAAGTGTTGGCAGAGTCCTTATATCAACATTTGTCGATCCCTAGTTGGCATCATTTATGGTTGAGACTAGGACAGTATCTGATCGTCTTTGAGACCCCAAATTTCGTTCTTGATTAATGAAAACATCCTTGCAAAATGCTTTCACGGTGGTCTGGCTTTCATAAATCCAAGAATTTCACCTCTGATAATGAAATATGGATGCCCCTGACAACCCCTATTAATCATTACTTTGGTCCCAAAGGCCAACACAATATTATGACTAGTCTCCTATCACGTTATTCCATGCTAATGTATTTAGAGCATAAGCGATTTTGAGAACTCTAACTTTTTGAAAGTAATAACGCTAGAGCCATTACCCAACCAATTAAGGCCAAGAGCACACTGCCGACAAAAGGAATGGAAGGGCAGGTGCACATCGAGTAGGTGGACTGACCTTTATGACCCAAGATCCAACTACGAGCTTTTTAACTGCAACAACTTAAATATACACTATTGGAGCTAGAATTATGTAGCTGTTGACACCAGACTTACCCTCGAATGGATCCTTGTTAAGGGATTTAGATTGTACTCATTCCAATTACCAGACTCAATGAGCCCAGTATTGTTATTTATTGTCACTACCTCACCATGTCAGGATCAGGTAATTTGTGTGCATGTTGCCTTCCTTGGATGTGGTAGTCGTTTCTTAGGATCCCTCTCCAAAACAAAACCATAATTCTCTATCACCCATCACCACCATCATATGCCTCTAACCTACCATCGAAAGTTGATAGAGTAGAAATTTGAATGAAGCATCGCCAACACAAGGGTTGTCCAATCCATTGAGTTATCATGATTCACCACAGAAGCAGGTAAGCACGTGCTGACCTTTTATCTAAAAACTACATCCCTTCCAAAGAGTCAGGATTTGGTGCACATATTAGCTCTAGAATTACTATAGTTATCTGAGTAGTATGGTACCATAAAAAATCCATAACTGGTTTAATGAGCCATCCACAGTTTCAAAGTCTAAATTAGTTCATACTTAGACATGCATGGCTCAATCATTGAGACAAGCATATGACTACTAGAAGGATCAACCACGTAGTACTCTCCCACTTCAAAGGGCATTCTAGGTGCTCTCTTACTAAGATCTAACCTGAACACACATCAAGTCAAAGAGATATCAAAATATCGTGTAAAATGTTTATGCCTTGCACCTCTTGTATCCCAAGAAGGAAACACACACAACATGCCAAGGACATGGCAAACAAATGGGTAGACCTGTCGAGTCACAACACACCAAGGCCACTTTTGAATTTAAAACCACACCCCCACCAACAAGAAAATGAGTGATCCCTCACTCACTCCCTTAGAAATGCCTCCAAAAACCTCCATGCCACGCACCAAGACCACTTAGGAGTCCACTCGGACAATAGTAATGGTAGACCTCGATCTCTTGATCGCTTGCAATAACCCTAATGCAAAGGAAATAATTGGAGAATGACCAACCACGCAACCTCTATATTATAAATGAGCCCCAACCCTCCCGACCCCGTACTATACCGAGGCCACCTAGAAGTCCACCTGGATAGCAGAAATAGTGGACCTTGATCTCCCAATCACCTACGACAGCCTTGATGTGAAGGAAATAAAATGAGGATGACTGAACACAAATACTATATTAGAGAGGCCATACAAACCTCCCTACCCCACACCAATTCCACCTAGGAGTCCACTCAAATAGCAGCAATAATGGACCTCAATCGGTTGATCGCCTACTATAGCCTCAATGCAAATGCAAAGGAAGGAAATAATACGAGACAAACCAAGCCCGCAACCTACAATAGAAATGCCCCCCAACCCTCCCCGCCTCTCACAAAAGCCACCTAGGAGTCCACATGGATAGCAACAATGATGGACCTCAATCACATGATAACTTCCGAAAGCCTCAATGCAAAGGAAAATAAAGGAAATAAAACAAGATCAATTGATCTCACATCCTCTCTTAGAAATTCCCCTCAACCCTCCAAGCCCCACATCGAGGCCACCTAAGAGTCCACCCAAATAGCAACAACGGTGGAAATTGATCGCATGACTGCATGCGTAAACCACGATGTGAAGGCAAAGCAAGAAAATAAACGCAAATCAAGAGGCTCGCTACATAATACAGGAACATATCCAAATAGGATGAGGGATCAGGCAACTCCTCACCCCACGCACCCTATGTATAGGCAACCTATGAGATTTCCCACAACTTTACCAATTGGAAAATGAATACTTTTCACCTACGACCACCTCCATGTAGAGGAGGAAGCTCGAAGCATTCCACCCTAAAATCCTTCTTCCATATGGCCCCCACCATCGATGTAGCAAGCCTCCTCCCCATTGGACCATGATCGTATACACAATTGAAACAAAAAATACCCATAAACATTGTGACTTAACATTTCTAGCTGCAAAAGTCTACCATGCATGCGAGATGCAAGGAAAAATCTGACCACTCGATCAAACATATGGGCCACCACATCTATCAAAACCTTAAATCCAATGCAACCACAGATGATGTGCACCTTGAAAGGAATGCCAACCCTTTAATTTAAAATAAGGAGAACAACTCCTCACATCGCCCGACGGAAAAAGAAAGGGGGCGAGGGTAAGTTGTTTACAACCAAACCCTCCCACATTCCTCTTAAATGTATTCATCTCAACTGAAAATTCCAACACAGAAAGAGTACAAGCACAAGAAACTAACACCATAAACAACCGAATAATGAAGAGGCTAGCCGTCACAGGGAGGCATACCACAACAACCCATGCAACTCCGAGAACTTAGAGAAGAAGGGGAATGGTTCACATATGCCTCCCGGGATAGGCATGTCCAACATTATCGCTCATGTGCTACCGAGTGGGTATGGATAGAAGATGAAAATAGGCCACCCTACAAATGACCCAAGGCCATTCTTCAGGAAAACCCAATAAACCAACTCAATTACAAACACACCTTTTGCATGAAAATAAAACCACTCCTCACCAAATAGGGAGGAGGTGAACAATATAACGAGGAGCCACACATGGATTCTCAACCCAATCAAAATTTTCTATTCCCAACAATTGAGGGGTGTGATAGCAACATAGACATGAAGGATTTTGGGTTTCCATCTGGGACCATAACAACGAAGGCACAAAGGAGCGCCGAGCAAACTTATCATTTTTATCATTCAGATGGGCACGAGGGACAAGGACGAGCATGGCCAACATTACCGCTCATGTTCTATCCAGTGGGGATGGAGAGAAGATGAAAATTGGCCACCCTACAAATGCCCCAAGGCCATCATTCAAGCAATCAAATCAATTACCATCCCACCTTTCACATGAAAAGGGAACCTATCACTTGTATCATTTGCATGGGCATGAGGGACTAGGATGAGCCAAGGAGCCATAACATAACAACCCATACAACTCTAATAACTTAGAGACTAGAAGGGGAATTGTTCACATATGCCTCTCAGGATGAGAATGGCCAACATTACCACTCATGTGCTACCGTGTGGGATGGAGAGAGGATGAAAATCGGCCACCCTAAAAATGAACCAAGGTCATTCTTCAAGAAAAACCAAAAAAACAACTCAATTATCAACCCACCTTTCACATGAAAAGGAAACCTATCACTTGTATCATTTGGATGGGCACGAGGGACAAGGACGAGTTAGGGAGCCACACCATAACAACCCATACAACTTCAAAAACTTAGAGAGCTGAAGGGGAATTGTTCACATAGGCCTCCTAGGATAAGCATGGCTAACATTACTGCTCATGTGCTACCGAGTGGGGATGGAAAGAAGATGAAAATTGACCACCCTACAAATGACCCAAGGCCATTCTTTAGGAAAACCATAAAAACAACTAAATTACCGACCCACCTTTCACATGAAAAGCAGACATATCACTTGTATCATTTGGATGGGCACGAGAGACCAGGACGTGCCAGGGAGACACACCACAAAAACTCATACAACTCCAAGAACATAGGGAGTAGAATGGGAATTGTTCATATATGCCTCCTAGGACGATAATGGCCAACAATACTGCTGATGTGATACTGAGCGAGGATGGAGAGAAGATGAAAATTGGCCACCCTACAAATGACCCAAGGCCATCCTTTAGGCAGACTCAAAAAAAAACTCAATTACCAACCCACCTTTCACACGAAAGGTCGACCGGGGGACCAAGACGAGCATGGCCAACATTACCACTCATGTGATACAGAGTGGGGATAGGGATGAAAATCGACCACCTTACAAATGACCCTAGGGCATCCTTTAGGAAGACCCAAACAAACATCTCAATTACTAGCCCACTTCTCACATGAAAAGAAAACCCTGCCATACTGGCTCATTTACATGGGCGCCCTCACACGATCCTACCCAACTGAACCAAATGAGTTTTCATGGATGACCTCACATGATCTGATCCCAGCTGACCCACCCGAACGAGTTTACATGGGTGCCCACACCCTACTTAAACAAAGGCACAAGGGAGAGTTGGGAAAATGGGCAAAAACAATGTGCACAAGACCTACCCCTAGCCACAGCTTAGAAATTTTTATATGGGCACTTTTGCATTGGTGCACCCTCACATGGAATGACTCAACCGAATGAGTTTACATGAGCACCCTCAAACAACCTAACTGAATGAGTTTACACGGGCAATCTCACATGACATGACCCGACCCGCCTAAACGAGTTTACACGGACACCCTCACACAACCCGACTTGACTTGAACCAACCAAATGAGTTTACATGGGTGTTGTCAGACAACATGACCCAACCCACCCGAATGAGTTTACATGGGTTCCAAAACACAACCAAAACAAAGTCACAAGGGAGAGTCAGTCAAACAGGCCAAGCAAACATGCACAAGGCCCAACCGTAGTCACAACTTAGCATTTTTTATACGTGCACCTGTGCCTGAGCATGCCCTCACACAGATCTATGGCTGAACGAGTTTATACGGGCACCCTCAAATGAATGGACCAAACGAGTTTACACGGTTTCCCTCAAATGACCTGAATGAATGAGTTTACATGGCAAACGACCAGCTTGAATGAGATTACATGTGCACCCGCAAACAACCCACTTGAATGAGTTTACATAGGCACCCTCAAATGACCCACCTGAAGAAGATTACATGGGCTCCCTCAAATGACCCGACCGAATGAGATTACATGGGTGCCCTCAAATGACCAGCCGGACGGGTTTACAAAGGCGCCTTCAAACGACCCTGTTATAGACATTTTTGGGCACTGCAACCCCAATCATACATGTCCATAAACCAAGGGCTTCTGAGTCCCTAAAAGTGTTTCTTCACACCCTAAAATAACAAGGTCAACTGATTACATCATCTCCCAGAAGTTCTCCATGGAAAATTGCTCAGAACTGGTCAAAACTAGACCACATAGACTGCTTAGTGGAGAGGGTGCGATGCATCTCACCTGCTCAGTGTAAAAGGTGAAATGCATACTGGAAAGCCCTTATGTAGGGTGCGATGGGCGAGAGTAGACAAATGGCAGAGACATTTTGCAAGGTGGATGATCATGGAATCTTCTAGAAACTTCTCCTGTGACACTTGCTTCTCTAAATTCGCCCAGGGATGAGTAAGAGATCATCAATCTCCAAGTGGAATCAAGAACTATCAGAGAGAGGACACTAATAAAAATCCCAGAAGCTGACTCACCCCCCTACAATCATCTATATATGGATCCCTCATCCCATAGATATAGAGGTTGGAATCTTGTATCTTGTAAGGAAGTGCTATTGGTTTCCTGGTGTAATATCATAGTGTTGGGTGATCTAAGCTTTTCATGAGGTGAAGAAGGGATTTCATGCTGGAAGATGATGCTGGGTCAGAACAATTGGTTGTAATCCTCTTTGGTTTTCATGATATTAATAACGCTATTCAAGTTTTCCTCCACATTCTTGTATGTTTGATGATATATGCATTTGCGTGGTCAATACATATCTGGTCCCGTATTTATGATTGTAGTTCTCTGTTCTTCGATAATATTATGTTGCTTTGATTCCACAGGTGCTCTTTGAAGCTGGGTAGACGAAGAAGGAGCGGCGAAGATCTATCAGAAGGGAGAGGAACCAAGCAAGGAACCAAGTGCAAGACTGAGGTTGGTGTCCTTCATTCCCCTCTTATCTATTTCTCATAAAGGAAAGCGAAAGTGGTTTTATTTTGTTTGTTTCTAAGATAGCTACCAATCTTAGTGGGACTAGCAGCTCCGAGTGGACACTAGATTTACCAATAACAAACCCAACAGAATGAGTTTACATGGGAGAAAAATACACAAGGGAGAGTTGGCAAAATGGACCGCACGAACATGCCGAAGGCCCACCCTCAGTCACAACTTAGCATTTTTCACACAGGCCTGTGTGCTCCGGTGCACCCTCACACAACATGACCTAACCCACCTGAACAAGTTTACACTGGTGCCCTCACACAACTCGACCCGACCCAACCTGACCCAACCAAATGAGTTTACATGGCCACCCTCACACGACACAACCAAACCCTCCCGAACAAGTTTACATGGGCACCCACACCTAACCCAAATGAAGTCACAAGGGAGAGTTAGGAAAACAGGCCACACGAATGTGCACAAGGCCCACCCCCAGTCAGAACTTAGCTTTCTTGATATGGGTGTTCCCTCACACAGAAACACTGACCGAATAAGTTTGTACAGGCACCCTCAAATGACCAAACCTTACGAGTTTACATGGGAGCCCTCGAATGACTCAACCAAATGAGTTTACATGGAAAACGACCCACTCAAACAAGTTTACACAGGTGCCCTCAAAATACCCATCCGAACTTGTTTCCATGGAAAATGAAGGCACACGGGAAAGTTAGGCAAACAAACCACACGAATGTTCATAAGGCCCACCTCAGTCACAACTTAGCATTTTTTACATGGGCCCGTGTGCCCGAGCACGCCCTTACACGATACGACTTGACCCAACATGATTGAACAAGTTTACATGGGTGCCCTCACACAACATGACCCACCCTGCCCAAGTGAGTTTACATCGATGCCCACACATGACTAAAATGAAGGCAGATGGGAGAGGAAGGAAAACGAGTTGGATGAATGGGCATAAGGCTCACCCCAAGTCACAACCTAGCATTCTTGATATGGGCGCACCCTCAAAATGAACGACTCGACCGAAAGAGTTTACACAGGCGTCGTCAAATGACCCACCTGAACAATTTTACATGACCACCCTCAAATGACCCACTCGAACGAATTTACATGGGGAACGAAGGCACATGGCAGCATTGGGAAAATGGACTAAATGAACGTGCACAAACCCCACCCCTAGTCACAACTTAGCATTTTTCACACAGGCCCATGTACCCAGGCCTACGCTCACACAACAAGACTCAGCCTTCCCAAATGAGTTTACATGAGTGCCCTTATAGGACTTGAACTAACATGATTGAATAAGTTTACATGGGTGCCATCACACAACACAACCCAACTCGCCCGAACGAGTTTACATGGGCGCCCACACATGACAGAAATGAAGGCACAAGGGAGAGGTGGGCAAACGATCTACACGAACATGCACAAGGCTCACCCTAGATCACAGCTTAGCATTTTTGATACGGGAATGTCTTCCCAGGCATTCCCTCACATGGAAAAGCCCTCCTGAATGAGGTTACATAGGAACCCTCAAATGATCCACCTAAACGAGTTTACATGGCAAATGAAGGCACATGGGAGAGTTGGGCAAATAAACCACATGAACATGCACAAGGCCCACCCCCAGTCACAACTTAGCATTTTTGACACAGGCCCATAATATGACCCAACCCACCCCAACGGGTTTACATGGGCACCCTCACTCGACTCGACCTGACCCAACCAAATGCGTTTACATGGGCACCCTCACACGATGCGACCCAACCCACTCGAACAAGTTTACATGGGCACCCACACCCTACCAAACTTAAGGCACAAGGGAGAGTCAGGAAAACAGGCCACACGAACGTGCAAAAGGCCCACCCCTAGTCACATCTTAACTTTTTGATACGGGTGAGCCTCACATGGAATGACTGGCCGAATGAGTTTGCAGGAGTGCCCTCAAATGACCAGACCAAATGAATTTACATGGGTACCCTCAAAAAACCTGACCAAATGAGTTTACATGGCAAATGACTAGCCTAAATGAGTTTACATGAGTGCCCTCAAATGACCCACCCAAACGAGTTTACATGGCAAAAGAAGGCACATGGGAGTGTTACGAAAACCGACAACACGAATGTGTGCAAGGCCCAGCCCTGGTCACAACTTAGTATTTTTTACACGGGCCCGTGTGCCTGGGCACACCCTCACATGACACGACCTGACCTGACATGACTAAATGAGTTTACATGGGTTCCCTCACACGAAACAACCCAACCTACCCCAACAAGTTTACATGGGCACCCATGCACAACTGAAACGAAGGCTCAAGGGAGATGCAAGAAAAGTAGCCGCACGAACATGCACAAGGCCTACCCCAGGTTACAACTTAGCATTTTTTATATAGGAATATGTGCTTGTGCATGCACTCACACTGAATGACTCAACCAAACAAGTTTACATGAGCACGCTCAAACGACTCACTCGAACTAGTTTACACAACCTCCCTCAAATGACCCACCCAAACGAGTTTGATTGGAAAACGAAGGCACATGGGAGCATGGGGAAAATAGACTGCACGAACATGCACAAGACCCACCTTGGGTCACAAGATAGCATTTTTTACATGAGCCAATGTGCTTGAGCCTACCCTCACACGACAAGACCCGACCTACCCGAACGAGTCTACACGGGTGCCCTCACACGACCTGAACCAACAAGACTAAATGATTTTACATGGGCACTCTCACCCGCACAAACGAGTTTACATGGGTGCCCACACACAACTGAAACAAAGACATAAGGTAGAGGAGGGAAAACGAGCTGCATGAACATGCATAAGGCCCAACCCAAGTCGTAACTTAGTATTTTTTATATGGGCACGTCTACCTGAGCGTGCCCTCACAAGGAATGACCCTCACGAACAAGTTTACATAGGTGCCCTCAAACGACCCACCTAAAAGAGTTTACATGGAAAATGAAGGCACATGGGAGAGTTGGGAAAACAGACTGCACGAACATGCACAAGGCCCACACCCGGTCACAACATAGAATTTTTGACACGGGCACGTGTGCCAGGGCATGCCCTCACACAACACGACTTGACCTGCCCCAATGTGTTTACACAAGATCCCTCACATGACCCAACCTGAGCCAACCAAATGAGTTTACATGGGCACCCTCACACGATCTGACCCAACCCACCTGAACAAGTTTACATGGGCGCCCACACCTGATTGAAACAAAGTCACAAGGGAGAGCATAGAAAACGGGCCACATGAATGTGCACAAGGCCCACCCTCGATCACAACTTAGCTTTTCTTATAATGGTGTGCCCTCACATGGAATGATTGATCAAACGAGTTTGCGTGGGCGCACTCAAATGACTAGACTAAATGAGTTTACACAAGCACCCTCAAATGACCTGACCAAATGCATTTACATTGCAAATGACTCACCTGAACGAGTTTACACGGTCACCCTCAAACAACCTACCCAAACGAGTTTACATGGGCACCCTCAAACAACCTACCCGAATCAGTTTACATGGCAAATGAAGGCACATGGGAGCATTGGGAAAATAGACCACACAAACATGCATAAGGCCCACCCCTGAGTCACAACATAGCATTTTTTACATAGGTCCGTGTGCCTGGGCATGCCCTCACATGACACAACTCGACACAACACAACTGGATGAGTTTATGTGGGTGCCCTCACACGACACGACCCAACCTTCTTGAACAAGTTTACATGGGTGCCCACACACGAGCTAAACGAAGGCACAATGGAGAGGCAGGCAAATGAGCTACATGAACATGCACAAGGACCACACCAGGTCACAACTTAGCATTTTTCATACAGGCATGTGTGCCTAGGTGCACCCTCACACTGAACAACCCAGTTGAACATGTTTACATGGGTGCCCTCAAACAACCTGCGCGAATGAGTTTACACTATCGCCCTCAAATGACCTGTCCAAATGAGTTTACACTATTGCCCTCAAACAACCTACCCGAATGAGTTTACATGGAAAATGAAGGAACATGAGAGCATTGGGAAAACAAACTGCATGAAAATTCATAAGCCCCACCCCAGGTCACAACTTAGCATTTTTTACATGGGCCCAAATACCTGCACCTACCCTCACATGACAAGACCTAACCCACCCGAGCGAGTTTACACAGGTGCCCTCAGTGACCTGAACCAACACGACTAAATGATTTTACATGGGCGCCCTCACATGACACGACCCGATCCACCTGAACGAGTTTACATGGGTGCCCACACATGACCAAAACAAAGGCACAAGGGAGAGGCGGGAAAATGAGCAGCACGAAAATGCACAAGGCACACAACAAGTCACATATGCACCCTCAAATGACCCTCCCAAACAAGTTTACACAGGCGCCCTCAAATGACCCACCTGAATGAGTTTTCATGGAAAACGAAGGAACATGGGAGAGTTGGGAAAACAGACCACATGAACATGCATAAGGTTCAACCTTGGTCACAACTTAACATTTTTTAAACGGGCCTATGTGCTCAGGCACACCCTTACACATCACGACCCGACCTGCCCCAAGGAGTTTATACGGGTGCCCTCACACAACCCGACCCTACCCGACCCAACCAAAAGAGTTTACATGGGCACCCTCACACGACGCAACCCAACTCGCTTGAATGAGTCTACATGGGCGCTCACACCCGACCAAAATGAAGGCGCAGGGGAGAGTTAGGCAAATGAGCCACACAAATGTGCACAAGGCCCACCATCGATCACAACTTACCTTTTTTGATATGGGGGTTTCCTCACATGGAACGACCAACCGAACTAATTTTTGTGGGTGCCCTCAAACGACTAGACCAAATGAGTTTATATGGGTGCCCTCAAACGACCTAACCAAATGAGTTTACATGGAAAATGACCCACCTGAATGAGTTTACACGGGCGCCCTCACACGACCCACTTGAATTAGTTTACATGACAAACAAAGGCACATGGGAGCCTTGGGAAAATGGATGGCACGAACATGGACAAGGCCCACACTCGGTCACAACTTAGCATTTTTTTACGTGAGCCTGTGCGCTTGGGCATGCCCTCACACAACACGACCCGACCTGACACGATTGAACGAGTTTACATCAATGCCCTCACACAACACGACCCAACCTACCCTAACAAGTTTTCATGGGTGCCCACACACGACCAAAATGAAGGCACAAGGGAGAGGTAGGTAAACAAGCCACACAAACATGCATAAGGACCACCACGGGTCACAACTTAGCATTTTTTATACGAGCACATGTGCCCATGCATGCCCTCACAATGAACGACCTGACAGAATGACTTTAGATGGCAAATGAAGGAACATGGGAGTGTTTGGCATACAGACCCCATGAACATGCACAATCACTACCCCAGGTCAAAACTTAGCATTTTTTACATGGGCTTGTGTGCCCAGGCCCGCCCTCACATGATAAGACCGACCCACACAAGCGACTTAACATGGGCACCCTCACATGACATGAACTAAAATGATTGAATGATTTTACATGGGCGCCCTCAAATGAAATTACCTAACCTGCCTGAACAAGTTTACATGGGTGCCCACACACGATCAAAATGAAGACACAAGGGAGAGGCGGTAAACGAGCCGCACAAACGTGCACAAGGCCCACCCCGGGTCACAACTTAGCATTTTTGATATGGACAGCTCTACCCAAGTGCACCCTCACACAGAATGACCTACTGAGATGAGTTTACGCAGGGACTATCAAATGACCCACCCAAACGAGTTTACATGGCAAACAACCTGCCCAAACAAGTTTACGGCGCAGCACTCAAATGACCCACCCAAACAAGTTTACATGGAAAATGACCCTCCCAAACGAGCTTACATAGGTGTCCTCAAATGACCCGCTTGAACGAGTTTACACGGTTGCCCACAAATAACCTACCCAAACAAGTTTACAGAGCAAACAACCCACCTGCATGAGTTTACACGGGTGCCCTAAAACGACCCGCCCAAATGAGTTTACATAGAAAACAACTCGCCTGAACGAGTTTACAATGTAAGCAACCTGCCTGAACTAGTTTACATGACAAATGACACACCCGAAAGAGTTTAGATAGTAAATGACCCACCCGAATGAATTTACGCAATAGACGACCCTCCTGAAGTAGTTTACATAGCAAACGACCCACCTTAATTTGTTTACACAGTAAACGACCCGCCAGAACCCAAATGAGTTTACATGACAAACGATTTGCCTGAATAAGCTTACATGATAAATGACCCGCCCAAACCCATTTACACGAAAAATGACCTACCCAAACAAGTTTGCATGGAAAACAACCCACCCGAATGAGTTTACATGGCAAACAACCCACCCAAACGAGTTTAAACATGTGCCCTCAAACAATCCGCTCGAACGAATTTACATGGAAAAGGAACTACCTGAACTAGTTTACACGGGCACCCTTAAAGGACCCACTCGAATGCGCTTACATGACAAACGACCCACTCAAACGAGATTACATGGGAAATGACCCGTATGGTAGAGTTTACACAAGCGCCCTCAAATGAACCACCCAAACGAGTTTACATGGAAAGCAACCCGCACAAACGAGTTAACACAAGTGCCCTCAAATGACCCACCTGAACAAGTTTACGTGGGCTCCCACACATGACCAAAATTAAGGAACAAGGGATATTCAGGAAAACACGCTGAATGAACGTGCATAAGGCCCACCCCCAACCACAACTTACCATTTTTTATACGGGCACATTTATCCTGGGCACCCTCAAACAACACGACCCAAACCATGCTAGGTGACCCAACATGGCTCGACCTACCCTGGGCACCCTCATACAACCTGACTTGACATGCCTTGGGTGCCTTCACATGACACGACTCGACCCAACCTGACCTGCCTGAACGCATTGTCACGGGCACCCAAACACGACACAACTCGACCCGCCTGAATGAAATTTAAGGTTTCCATGGGTGCACGTCCTGAATGAAATTTGGGGTTTCCATGGGTGAACGACTAGAACGAAGGCACGATGGAGCGTGGGGAAAATGGGTTGCAAAAATGTGTAGAAGACACATGGGCAATCACGAATTAGCATTTTTGGCATGACCACATGTGTTGGGCACCCACACATGGCATGACACAAGTCGACCAACCCTAGGTGAGCTGACTCTACCCTCTTGAGCTCATTTTCATGGGCACCCACACATGACACGACCTCATCCACCCAAATGAAATTTGGGGTTTCCATGGGTACAAGACTAGAACGAAGGCACAAGGGAGCATCAGGCAAACGGGCCGAACAAACGTGCAGAAGACACATGGGCGATCACAACATCACATTTTTGGCACAGCCACATGTGCTCTAGCACCCATGCATGACACAGTACAACCCAACCTACCCTGGGTGAGCCGACCCAAATCACCTGAATGTGTTTGCATGGGCACCCACACACAACACGACCCAACCTACCTGAAAAAAAATTTTAGTTTCCATGGGTGCACGACCCGAAAAAAATTTGGGGATTTTATGGGTGCAGGACTCGAACGAAGCATGAGAGAGGGTTGGGAAAATGGGCCACATGAACATGTAGAAGACACATGGGAGGTCACGACTTATCATTTTTTGCATGGCCATGTGTGCCTAGGCACCCACACATGGCACGACACCACTTGACCAGATCTCGGCGAGCAAACCCGACCCGCCTGAACGCGTCTGCGCGGGTTCCCACACATGACCCAACCTGAGCCGCTAGAACGAAATTTTGGGTTTCCATGGGTGCACGACTCCAACGAAGGCACGAGGGAGCATAAGGAAAATGGGTTGCATGAATGTGTAGAAGACACAAGGGCGGTCATGACTTAGCATTTTTGGCATGACGAGGTGTTCCTGAGCACCCACACACAGCCCAACATGACCCGACTTGCCATGGGCGAGATGACTTGACTCACCTGAATGTGTTTGCATGGGCCCACACATGACATGACCCAACCCACCCTAATGAAATTTGAGGTTTCCATGGGTGCACGACCCAAATGAAATTTTGGGTTTGCATGCGCGCATGACCCAAACAAAGGCATGAGGAAGTGTCGGGAAAACGAGTCACACGAACGTGTGAAAGGCACATGGGTGGTCATGACTTAGTATTTTTGGCACGACCACATGTGCCCAGGAACCCACACATGGCATGACATGACTTGACCCACCTGAACGCATTTGCACAGACACCCACACATGCACGACCCAACCCACCTGAATGAAATTTTGGGTTTCTATGGGTGCACGACCCAAACAAAGGCACGAGGGAGCATCGAGTAAATAGGCCGCATGAATGTGCAGAAGACACAAGGGCAGTAATGATTTAGAATTTTTGGCACGACCATGTGTGCTCGGGCACCCACATAAGGCATGACACGACCCAACACTTGTGAACAAAATTTGGGGCTTGCATGCACGCATCACCTAAACGAAGGAACAAGGGTAGCAATATCTCTGACTCTAATACACAAATATACATGGTGTAACATGCCCTTAAGGTCTTCAACATTTTCTTTTGACTCTTCAACTCACCTATAACACTTTAATATGTGTTAAGCCTATTTCAATGAACAAGAAACTCATTGATATATATATATATATATATATATATAATATATATATATTATATATTTATTATTATTTATTTTCTTGAATAAATACAAATATCAAAAGTACATTTATGAAGGCCAATCTTAGTTACACTTTCTTCAACACTCCCCTCTTAACTGGGGAGGTATTCATAAATCATTACAAGCTATTTGCCTGTTTTTCAATCTTGAATAATTCACATAAGAGAAATTGGATTGGAAATCCATCTGTTATAGCATCATAGTAGCAAACATTCTTCATAGCAAGGCCTTGAATAAAAACTTTATATCTCATAAGATCAGAGAACAATGTTGGTGAGACCAATGTCTTACAAACACCTTAGTCATTGTCTCTCAAGGTATATACCCACCTAGGTGTTCCCTGAGTATGGCCTTCTAGGACAATTGTTGTCATGGGTTCCTAGCCCTCAAGGAATATGTGTCCTCTTGCTACTCTTGTCTTGGATTCCCTACACATCCTCAAAGAGCATCAAATCCCAAATGATTACCCAATCCTCCCATTCTTTCTTGCTAAGTGAGGACAAGAATGTTTGTCTATCTCTTCGCCTTGATTGATGAAGACATGCCTTATTTTCCTCTAACAAGGAACTTTCTGAAGCTCCTTTGTAGTTGGGAACTTGTTAGAACTCCCTATTAGCTAGGGACTTTCCCATTCATCAACAACTTCTTCTTCGCGGGTCCTTCAGATGCTTGATCTCCTTTCCTTCAATATCATGAAACCTTTATTTGAAAGGGTACCACCATTGATCACTTTCCCTCCTGGTTTGTCATGTCATTTCTCCCTATGGGTTCAATTTTTCGACTCTCTTGGGTGGTTTCGACTTGAATCACTTACACCCTAGTCCCCCCTACATGGGCTACCTCAAATGACTTGCCTAGATGAGTTTACATGTGCACCATCAAATGACCTGCTCGAATGAGTTTACATGGAAAATGGCCCGCTTGAACGAGTTTACACAGCCACCCTCAAATGACCTACTCAAACAAGTTTACATGGAAAATGACCCTCCCAAATGTGTTTACATGGGCGTCCTCAAACACCCTCAAACGCGTTTACACAGACACCCTCAAACGACTTGCCCAAATGAGTTTACATAGCGAACGACCTGCCTGAACGAGTTTACACCGATGCTCTCAAACAACCTACCCAAATGAGTTTACATGGAAAATGACCTGCCTAAATGAGTTTACAAAGAAAACGACCCACTTGAAAGTGTTTACATGACAAACAAACTGCCTGAATGAGTTTAGACATTAAATGACCCACCCGAATGAATTTATGTAGCAGATGACCCGCCTGAAGGAGTTGACACAACAAACAAATCGCCTGAACGTGTTTACACAGCAAATGACCTGCCCTAATGAGTTTACATAGCAAAGGACTCCTCCGAATGATTTTATATGACAAATAACCCACCCAAACAAGTTTACATGATAAACGACCCGCCCAAACTATTTACATGGCAAACAACCCGCCTAAACGAGTTTACACGGAAAACAAACCACCTAAACGAGTTTACATGGAAAACAACCCACCTGAATGAGTTTACACAAATGCCCTCAAACAATCCGCCTGAACAAGTTTACATGGAAAAGGACTTTCTTGAACTATTTTACATGGACACCCTCAAAGGACCGGCTCAAATGAGTTTACACGACAAACGACCCACTTGAACGAGTTTACATGGGAAACGACCTGCCTGATAGAGTTTACACGAGCACCCTCAAACAACCCGCCCGAATGAGTTTACATGGAAAATGATCCACCCAAATGAGTTAACATGGATGCCCTCAAACGACCCACCTGAACGAGTTTACATGGGCTCCCGCAAATGACCGACATGAAGGCACAAGTGAGATTTGGGAAAACGGGCCGAATGAATGTGCACAAGGCCCACCCCCAGTCACAACTTACCATTTTTTATACGGGAACATTTATCTTAGGCACCCTCAAACAACATGACCTGACCCACCCTAGGTGACCCAACCTAGCCCGAACCACCCTAGGCGCCCTCACACGACCTAACCCGACCTGCCATCGGTGCCTTCACACGACACGACCTGACCCAACCCAACCTACCTGAGCACATTTACACGAACACCCAAACACGACACGGCCCGACCTGCTTGAACAAAATTTGGGGTTTCGATGGGTACATGACCTGAATGAAATTTGGGGTTTCTATGGGTGCATGACCTGAACAAAGGCATGATGGAGTGTGGGGAAAATGAGCTACAAAAATGTGCAAAAGACACACAGGAAATCATGACTTATCTTTTTTGGCATCACCACGTTCAACTGGGCACCCACACATGACACGGCACAACTCGATCGACCCTAGGCGAGCCGACTTGACCTGTCCAAACTCATTTGCATGGGAACCCACACACAACACAACCTGACCCACCCGAATGAAATTTGGGGTTTCCATGGGTACAAGACAAGAACAAAGGCACGAGGAAGTGTCAAGAAAATGGGTCGAACAAATGTGCAGAAGACACACAGGCGGTCATGGCTTCACAGTTTTGTTACAGCCACATGTGCACGAGCACCCAAACATGACACGACCCAACCTACTCAAATGAAATTTGGGGTTTCCATGGGTGCATGACCCGAATGAAATTTGGGGTTTTATGGGTGTAGGACCCAGTGAAGGCACAAGGGAGCATCAGGAAAACGGGCAGCATGAACACGCAGAAAACACATGGGTGGTCAGTACTTATCATTTTTGGCATGACCACGTGTGCCTAGGCACCCACACATGGCACAACACGACCCGACTAGACTTGGACGAGCAGAACTGACTCACCCGAATGTGTTTGCACGGGTGCCCACACATGACCCAACCCAAGCCACCAGAACAAAATTTGGGGATTCCACGGGTGCATGACCCGAATGAAGGGACGATGGAGAATCAAGAAAACAGGCTGCACGAATGTGCAGAAGACACAAGGGTGGTCACGACTTAGCATTTTTCACACGACCACGTGTGCCTGAGCACCCACACATGACATGACATGACCCGACCTGCCCTACGCGAGCCGACTTGACTCACCTGAACACGTTTGAACATGCACCCACACACACAATGATGCAACCCAACCTAATGACATTTGGGGTTTCCATGGGTGCCCGACCCAAAATAAATTTGGGGTTTCCATGGGCACATGACCTGAATAGAGGCATGAGGGAGCGTTAGGAAAATGTGTTGCACAAAAGTGTAAAAGACATGTGGGTGGGAATGACTTAGCATTTTTGGCATGGCCACATGTGCCCGGGCACCTGCATGTGGCACAACATGACCTGACCGACCTGAACACGTTTGCATGGGCACCCACACATGCATGACTCGACCTGCCCAAATGAAATTTGGGGTTTCTATGGGTGCACGACCCGAAAAAAGGAATGAGGGAGCATCGAAAAAACAGGCTACACGACTCAGCATTTTTGGCACAACCACATGTGCTCGATAACCCACACACAGCATGGCACGACACAAACCAACCCGTCTGAACAAAATTTGGGGTTTGCATGGCTGCATCAGCCAAATCAAGGCACGAGGTTAGGAATATCTTTGACTCTAATACATAAATATACCTGGAGTAACATTCCCTTAAGGTCTCAACATTTGCTTTTGACTCTTCAACTCACCTATAGCACTTTAACATGTGCTAGGCCTATTTCAATGAGAAAGAAACTCATTGATAAATAAATATATATATGCGCATCACCCGAATGAAGGCACGAGGGTAGGAATATCTTTGACTCTAATACATAAATATACTTGGTGTAACATGCCCTTAAGGTCTTCAACATTTTCTTTTGACTCTTCAACTCACCTATAGAACTTTAACATTTTCTTTCTCATTTTCTTGATCAATGAGAAAGAAGCTCATTGATCAATATATATATATAATAATATATATATATATATATATATATATATAATATATATATATATATATATATATATATATAATATATATATAATATATATATATAGATATGTATGTATGTATGTATGTATGTATGTATGTATGTATATGTATGTGTAAGTGTATGGTATATAGTATATGTATATGTATATGTATATATATATATATATATGTATATATATATAATATATATATATATGTGTGTGTTGTGTGTGTGTGTGTGTGTGTGTGTGTATATATATATGTAGATAATATATTATATATATAATATATATATATATACATATAATATATATAATTTCTTTTCTTGAATAAGAACAAATATAAAAAGTACATTTATGAAGGCTAATCCTAGTTACACTTTCTTCAACACCCCCCTCTTAACTAGGGAGGTAATTATAAATCATTACAAGGTGTTTGGTTATTTTTCAATCTTGAATAATTCACATAAGAAAAATTGGATTGGAAATCCATCTGTTATAGGATCACAGCAGAAAACATTGTTCATAGCAAGGCCTTGACTAACAACTTTATCTCTCATAAGATCAGAGCACAATGTTGGTGAGACCAATGTCTTATAAACACCTTAGTCATTGTCTCTCGAGGTACATACCCACACAGGTGTTCCATGAATATGACCTTCTAGGACAATTCTTGTCTTGGGGTTCCCAACACTCAAATAATATCGGTCCTCTAGCCTACTTTTGTCTTGGATTCCCTACACATCCTCAAAGAGCATCAGATTCTAGATGATTATGCAATCCTCCCATTATTTCTTTCCAATTGAGGACAAGAATGTTGTGTCTATCTCTTCCCCTTGATTGAGGAAGATATTCCTTAGTTTCTTATGACAAGGAACTTGCCCAGGTTCCTTTGTAGTTGGGAACTTGTTAGAACTCCCTCTTAGTTAGGGACTTGTCCATTCATCAACAAATTCTTCTTTGTGGGTCCTTCAGATGCTTAATATCCTTCTTTCCTTTGATGTCATGAAGTATTTGTTTGAAAGGGTACCACCATCGATCACTTTCCCTCCTAGTTTTTCATGTCATTGCCTCCTACGGGTTCAATTTTTCGACTCTCTCGGGTGGTGTTAACTTGAATCCCTGATACCCCAGGCCCACCCTACATGGGCTACCTCAAACGACCTGCTCAGATGAGTTTACATGGGCACCATCAAATTACCCACTCGAACGTGTTTACATGGCAAACGACCTACCCAAATGAGTTTACACAGTCGGCCTCAAATGACCTGCCTGAATAAGTTTACATGGAAAACGACCCTCCTGAATGAGTTTACACAGGCATCCTCAAATGACCCTCCTGAACGAGTTTACACGGCCACCCTCAAATGACATGCCCAAATGAGTTTACATAACAAAATGGCCAACCTGAACAAGTTTTCACGAGTGCCCTCAAATAACCCGCCCAAACAAGTTTACACAAAAAACGATCCACCCAAACGAGTTTACAAAGTAAACGACCTGCCTAAATGAGTTTACATGACAAACGACCTACCTAAATGAGTTTACATAGTGAACGACCCACCCGAATTAATTTACGCAGCAGACAACCCACCCGAATGAGTTTACATAGGAAATGACCCGCGTGAACGTGTTTACATGGCAAATGACCCGCCCAAATGAGTTTACACAACAAACGACCTGCTCGAATGGGTTTACATGAAAAACGACCCCCTTAAATGATTTTACATGATAAACGACCTACCCGAATGAGCTTACATGTCAAACGACCCAGCCAAACGAGTTTACATGGAAAATGACCCACTCGAACGAGTTTACATAGCAAACAACCCACCCCAACAAGTTTACATGGGTGCCCTCAAATGATCCACCCAAACGAGTTTACATGGAAAAGGACATGCCTGAACTAGTTTACATGGGAACCCTCAAAGGACTTGCCCGAACGAGTTTACACGATAAACGACCCGCTAGAATGAGTTTACATGGGAAACGACCCGCCTGACAGAGTTTACACGAGCGCCCTCAAATGACCCCGCCCGAATTAGTTTAAGAGGAAAACGACCCACCCGAATGAGTTAACACGGGTGCCCTCAAACAACCCACCCAAACAAGTTTACATGGGCTCCCACACATGACCGAAATGTAGGCACAAGGGATATTCGGGAAAATGTGCCACATGAATGTGCACAAGGCCAACAACCAGTCACAACTTACCATTTTTTATACGTGCACACTTATCTTGGGCACCCTCAAACAACACGACCTGACCTACCCTAGGTGACACAACCCAACCCAACCCACCCTGCCGCCCTCACACGACCCGACCCGACTTGCCCTGGGCACCTTCACCCGACATGCCCTGACCCAACCTGACCTGCCTGAACGCATTTTCACGGGCACCCAAACACGACATGACCCAACCTACCCAAATGAAATTTGGGTTTTCCATGGTTGCACTATCCAAACGAAATTTGGGTTTCCATGGATGCACGACCCAAACAAAGGCACAATGGAGCATGGGGAAAATGGGCTTCACAAATGTGTAGAAGACATACTGGTAGTCATGACTTAGCATTTTTGGCACGACCACATGTGCTCGGGCACCCACACATGGCATGACATGACTCGACCAACCCTAGGCGAGCCCACTCGACCCGCCTGAACTCGTTTGCATGGGCACCCACACATGACATGACCTGACCCACCCGAATGAAATTTGGGATTTCCATGGGTACAAGACCAAAACGAAGGCACGAGGGAGCGTCAGGAAAATAGGCCGAACAAACATGCAAAAGACACACGGACGATCATGAATTGGCATTTTTGGCACAACAACGTGTGCTCAAGCACCCACACATGGCACAACACAACTTGACCCGCCCTGGGTGAGTCGACCTAACTTGCCTGAATGCATTTGCATGGGCACCCACACACGAAACCACCCAACCTACCCTAGGCTAGCCGACTTGACTCACCTGAACGTGTTTGCATGGGCCCACACATGACGCAACCCAACCCACCCTAATGAGATTTGAGGTTTCTATGGGTGCATGACCCAAATGAAATTTGGGGTTTCCATGGGCGCATGACCCGAACAAAGGCACAAGGGAGTGTGAGGAACATGGGCTGCACGAATGTGCAAAAGGCACACAGGCGATCACGACCATTTTTGGCTCGGCCATGTGTGCCCGGGAACCCACACATGGCACGACATGACCTGACCCACCCAAACGCGTTTGCATAAACACCCACACATGCACATCTTGATCCACCTAAATGAAATTTTGGGTTTCTATGGGTACACAACCAGAATGAAGGCACAAGGGAGTGTCGAGCAAACGGGCCACACGAATGTGTAGAAGGCACAAGGGTAGTAATGATTTAGAATTTTTGGCACGACCGCATGTGCTCGGGCACCCACATAAGGCACAACACGACACGACATGACCCAACCCGTCTGAAAAAAATTTGGGGCTTGCATGCGCGCATCACTCGAATGAAGGAACAAGGGTAGGAATATCTTTGACTCTAATACACAAATATACATGGTGTAACATGCCCTTAAGGTCTTCAACATTTTCTTTTGACTCTTCAACTCACCTATAACACTTTAACATGTGGTAGGCCTATTTCAATGAGTAAGAAACTCATTGATAAATAAATATATATAGGTGCATCACCAGAACGAAGGCACAAGGGTAGGAATATATTTGACTCTGATACATAAATATACCTAGTGTAACATGCCCTTGAGGTCTTCAACATTTTACTTTTACTCTTCAACTCACCTATAGTAGCTTAACATGTGCTAGGCCTATTTCAATGAGCAATAAACTCTTTGATACATATATCTTATATATTATAATCATATATAGATATAGATATATATTTCTTTTCTTGAATAAATACAAATATGAAAAGTACATTTATGAAGGTCGGTCCTAGTTACACTTTCTTCAACACACCCCTCTTAATTAGGGAGGTATTCATAAATCATTACAATGTCTTTGGCTATTTTTCAATCTTGAATAATTCACATAAGAGAAACCGGATTGGCAATCCATCTGTTATAGAACCATAGTAGCAAACATTGTTCATTGCAAAGCTTTGACTAACAACTTTATCTCTCTTAAGATAAGTCCACAATGTTGGTGAGACCAATGTCTTATAAACACCTCAGTCATCATCTCTGAAGGTACATACTAACCGAGGTATTCCATGAGCATGACCTTCTAGGAAAATTCTTGTCTTGGGTTCCAAACCCTCAAATATTATCGGTCCTCTTTCCTACTCTTGCCTTGGATGCCCTACAGATCCTCAAAGAGCATCAGATGCCAAATGATTACCCAATCCTATCATTTTTTCTTGCCAAGTGAGGACAAGAATGTTGTGTCTATCTCTTCCCCTTGATTGAGGGAGACATGCCTTAGTTTCCTCTGACAAGGAACTTTCCCAAGCTCCTTTGTAGTTGGGAAATTATAGAACTCCCTATTAGCTAGGGACTTGTCCATTTATCAACAACTTCTTCTTCGTGGGTCCTTGAGATGATTGATCTCCTTCTTTCCTTCCATGTCATGAAGTATTTGTTTGAAAGGGTACCACCATCGATCACTTTCCCTCCTAGTTTGTCATGTCATTTCTCCCTTCGTTGAAAGTGGCCTTCTTGATATATATCAAGTCCTTTTGTTATATAGCTACTCCTTTTTCAGCATGTCTATGATTCATAATAGTTATCACTTTGATGCCTAGTTGTACTTTCTTGTTCCCATAATTTGATTTAGTAGACCTTCATGAGTTCATCATGATATTTCTTCAACCTCAAATGGTGCTTTTGTTGGATGGCTTCTTCTTCATGACATATTTGTAGAGTTTTATTGGTTATGTGCACCTTACTATGTCCAAGGCCTTCATAAGTGTCAAGGGTCCTTTGGTCCTTTTCTTCCTTTGTCAGACTTTCCATGCTTTCTTTCGAGATATTTTGAGGAATCTTGTCAGATAGTGATTCTTTGTGACCACATTGTTCTTCACATGATTGATCTCTTTCTTCATTTAATTCTTCTTGGATTGATTAGTCAATCACCTTATACTCCTTATGAGAGAACTTCTTCATGTTGACCTTTATTGCATTGCAGTACATGCATCCAAGCATATCATTGGCGAAAGAGATCATTTTATTCTTGATCATGATTCTAGAACTTTTCCCATTACCCAATATATATGATGACATGACATAAAATTTGATGCATACACACCTCGTCTTGATTATGATTTTATCATCTCAGCTTTATTTGATAGTTCTCCTCGATTCGTGTAGCCATTTTTGCTTCATCTGCTTTCGCTTGTATATCATCCTTTCTTGAATCCCATAAATGGGACTCCCAATGAGACATATGCCCTTATGTACGAGCCTTCTTTTGAATATTCTATCAGAGGATCTTGAAGACCCTTCTCTTGCAAATGTTTCTTCCTTTGATGATGGAGGCCTTCCAAGAATTTTAGTTATGATCAATCATTTTTCATTGTGGATGAGGCCCTATAATAGGTATGTTCCTTCTATATGAATATCTTGAGCTATATCTACACCATGCTCCTATATTCTAGAAGATATATTTAACCATGAAATATGTTCTATTTTTATATGCTCCTATACTACTCAAAACTTTGAAAGAAGACTTTAGGCAAAGAGGTTGACTTAGTCATAGTAGAGATCTAGAGGATCTTCCTTTTTCTGCTTCTTCTCTTCTTCTTTCATTTATCGAGTTACATGATATTCTTCCCTTTTTCTCTTGTTGTTGTTGTCCTTCTTAGGTTTAGGACAATTCCTTTTGTAGTGTCCATATTATTGGCATTCAAATCATTGGACTTTGGACGTGTTGTGGTCCCAATCAATTTGTTACTTTCCTTGCAAAAAGACATTGAGGTATACTCAGAAGGGGACATATAATTAATTGATAGAGTTTTAGATGTAGTGAACTTTCTTTCTTCTTGAAGACTTGATGGCTTGCCTTCCTTAGATCTTGATGTTCTTCAAGTTGCTTTATTCAAACGAGCATGCTTGATGACTTGACTTATAGTCCCTCTCCTTTTTGAAGATGGTATAGCTTGATGTAGGTCCCTCCTTAATTTGTTCTTCTTGTAGGAGCATTTATAGAAGGATTTTCTTCATGATTTGTAGTCTTCCTTGACGAATGATAGATGTTATACCTTCTTCTCCTTGATGTGATTGATACTTCTTGCCTTGATGATTCAACCTTGTAGATTTTCTTGAGATTCCCATTCCTTGATGTGTCACCTCAGCTCTGATATAGTGTTGAAGAACCTCAGGAAATGGGGTATAGTAGGATTCTTCCAGACTTGATAACAATTTGTGAGGCTCTTTATACAATTTATCTTGTTATCTTAATATCCTTCTCTTCTTATTAATGCATGTGTGTTTACTTCATCAAACTAGTGCCAAAAACATAAGAACAAGAACACAAGATGTTAGATCTCTGCCAGGGTAAGACCTCTCTCTCTCAGAGAGGAAAACCCTTTCGTAAATTTCTCTTATTGAAGCTTATTATTGATCAATACCAAACCTTAGACACTTGATAAGAATATCCTCAAATCACAAGTCAAGTCCTTCCTCCTCTCTGTACTTTGTTTCTATGGCACTTCATTCCCCAGCACTTCATCCTTCTTTCAACTTTTGATAGTCCTTCGTAGACTATCACTAGAAGAGAATCCAACCTTTGATCCTCAGTGAAATCCTTCACCAATAAATAAAAATTTGTTCTTTTGACCAACCGATCCTTTTTCTTTATGTGAGGTTGTAGACTCGATGTCTGTGTGCTTGAGCTGTGACTTTTGTCGCGTGAGGGACATGGAAACACCAAGTTTACTGCACCTGGGTGATTTTCATCATGAGGAGACATGGAAACCCCAAATTTCCCACATTTAGGAGGCTTTCAACAAGGCAGGACATGGAAACCTTGGGTTCATCACAATTTGGCGATTTTTGTGAAGGAGCGACTGGAAGACACCATGTCATGCCCCTATCCTAGTGGTAGTCTTTTAGCCACGCATAAGTGGGTGTGACACCACCATAATTTTTCCTTTTACCAATAATTTAGTACACGATCTATGCCTACTTCAACACTTAAACAATTTTCCAATAAGTGTTCTTCACGATGCAGCAAAAATTACTTATCATCAATTTATCTTCTTCAATTATTCTTTCATTGCATCGTGTCGTGTGGTCATGCTGCACTTCCCGTGGCCTACACGACACAACTCCACACCTGAACTCTGATCGGTGTCACTCGTGCCTATGTTGCCACCTGTCCACCCGATTTTCCATTCACATCACCCAAACTCTTCCCATCGGTGTGGTCCATAGTGAGGGTGCATGGCCTACACGCAGTGCGGCCTCCCTGCCCTAGTTGGTAACCCAACCCACTCTACTTGTCCGCACTACCGAGTCCAACCCATCCACCAAAATCTGCCTTCCAGTGAGGCCCTTTTACCCACAACCTTCTCTTCCTAATTTTTTCTCCCAACTCCTTCCTTCATGTGATGTGGAAGTCTGAGTTTGATGTCACTTATCAAATGCAATCCTCCTTACTTATACGCATCCTTTCTTCCAAGGGCCATGTCTCTTAAGGATAACAAAGGTCAGCTCCATCATCATGCATGTCTTGCTAACCTGCAACATAACCTCAACATAACCCATTACAATGAACCATCACCTCCATTCGTGTGCATTATCGCACCATAGAATAGCTCCAAATCTTAGTTTATTACACCCGTCGTCACACGTCACACACCTACACACATCCTAAATCATTCACATGTGGTCACCTCTTTCATCTGGGAACCCAACACGGGTCTCTCACACGCCTTCTGTCGTTGACTCACACATCGTGTGCATATCAAGGGGTGGTTTCCTTGCCCAACACAGCACGCCCATCACTATCGCACATAAGCGAATGTCGTGCCAAGTCATTGCATATAACCGAGAACTCACTCTAGAAGTATTTAACCAAAAGCGGGTGCCCATTGCACATCAAGGCACACCCATACTATGGGTTCGGTTTTTCGACTCTCTTGAGTGGTCCTGACTCGAATTCTTGACACCCCAGGCCCCCGCTATGTGATGGGACATGGAGACCCTATATTTTGAGCACTTTGAAATATGTCTTCATGGTGAGGTAGTGAAACCTCGCTTTCCCCGCACTTGGATGACTTCTGCTACATTAAGGCATGGAAACCCCAAGTTCTAGAGACAGACTAGGTAAGTAGTTTCTACCCCACCATGAAATGGAAACCCCGAGTTCACAAGACTTGGGTAGTTCTTCATCGTGGCGCAGCATGGAAACCATGAGTTCCATAAACTTAGGTGATTTCGGTCATGTTGTGGCATGGAAACCAAATTTCCCTACACTAGGGTAGTGATTTTCACCTAGGTAGGAAATGGAGACCCAGAAGTTCCCGGAAATAGGTGGCTTCCCTCATGCCACGAAATAGAAGCCACTGGATTCCATGAAATTGGGTGGTTCTCTGTCATTCTGTGGCATGGAAACCTGAGTTCCCTACACCAAGGTCGCGGTTTCTGTCATGGTGGGACGTGGAAGGCCCAAGTTTTCCATAATTGGGTGATTTTTGTCATATGCCATGGAATGGAAAGCCGCATGTTCAGTAGACTTGGGCAGTCATTCCCTGTTGCACGATGACATGGAAACATGAAGCTCCCTAGACTTGGGCAACTGCTCCCTATTGCTTGATGACATGGAAACCTAAATCTCCCCATATTTGGGCAATCATTCTATTTCGCGCAATGACATGGAAACCTAAATCTCCCCAGACTTGGGTGATAGTTTTAGTTGTGATGCACCATGGGAAACCCGTGTTTCCCAAACTAGGTTAGAAATTTTGTTGTGACGCGAAATGGAAACCTCGTGTGTCCACAGACTTGGGTAGTAGTTTCCATCGCGTTGCGAAATGGACACCCCGAGTTCCCCGTGCCAGTGGCAATACATGGAAACTCCATGTTTCCCAGACTTGGGTGGTTTCACCAGTGGTTCCAAGCACACAGTGACATGGAAACCACAAGTTCCCCACACTTGGGCAGAGGTTAGAAACACCCCAAGTTCCCCAGACTTGTGATTTAGTTTCCATCGTCATGGAAACCCCAAGTTCTCTACGTTGGGGATTTGTTGAAAACCTTGAGTTTCCATCATGACATAAAATATGGAAACACGTTGTTCCATCAAGTGTGGGACATGGAAACCCTAAGTTTCCCTAGACTTGGGCGCCACCGATTTTAGCCATGGTGTGCAATGGAAACCCTAAGTTTCCTAGGCTTCGGCGTGACATGGAAACCCCAAGTTTCCCTAGTTTTGGGCATCGGGGCACGACATGGAAACCCCATGTTTCCCTAGTATTGGGTGATAGGGCATGACATGGAAACCCCAAGTTTCCCCACATTTGGGTGCTAGGGTGTGACATGGAAACCCCAAGTTTCCCCACATTTGGTTGCCGAGGTGCGACATGGAAACCCCAACTTTCCCCATGTTTGGGGGTCGAGGCACGACATGGAAACCCCAAATTTTTGGCGTTGGGAGGAAAAACCAAATTTTGGGCAATGGGGTGCTAATGGAAACCCAAAGTTTTGGGTGCCAAGTGGAAACCCCAAATTTTGGGCACTAGGTGGAAACCCCAAATTTTGGGCACCGGGTGGAAACCACAAATTTTGGGTGGTGAGGCACTACATGGAAACCCCAAATTTTGTCCATCGAGGTGCAATATGGAAACCCCAATTTTCTGGGGCTTTGGCACCTTTTCCACCGCAACGTGGAAACGCCAAATTTTGGATGCCAGTGCATGACATGTAAACCCCAAATTTCCTAGGCTTTGATGCCTTTTCCATTGTGACATGGAAACCCCAAATTTCTTTCCCCCAAGCAAAACATTTTTGAGATGTGAGCAATAAAAAATTGTCATTTGGTGGAAGAGGAAAAGGCGGCAAAGTTTTTTGGATTTGTTTGAATAATGTGTGACAAGAACAAAGCTTTGAATTGAGGCAACCAAGGGTTGAATCTCAGTGGATCGTGGTAGGAAGGCCACTCTGCTGCTTACAATACCCCGTCACATATTTAAGTCGTTTTCAAAGGATTCTTCTCAATGACTGTTTGGATTTTAACTTCAAAGCTACCTTGACCAAGATGCTTCATGATCATGGTTTGTAAATGACATGAGCTCTTAGGGCGACAAAGCAACACCTTTATTGTGGGTCGAGATACAGTCAAAGAGTGGCATGCACCAGTTCTAGTGTGGATTCTAAATTAGAGGCATTCATTTATAATCTAATACACAGTAGCTTCGCGCCATTGGCTTTTCAACCAAGCGTGATGACCAATTGTGTGAATCAACAGTTCCTCTTATACTATGTTGAATTACTATTGTGGTGCAGTTCATCAGTAGGGGTAAAACTAACTTATCTCATGATAGTCTAAACCCAACTCACGTTCCCTAGTGGTGGGTGAACAATCCAACACTTGGTGAATTCTGCTTCACAATGATAGGAAGAGTCGACATCGAAGGATCAAAAAGCAACGTCGCTATGAATGCTTGGATGCCACAAGCCAATTATCCCTATGGTAACTTTTCTGACACCTCTAGCTTCAAATTCTAAAATCTAAAGGACTGATAGGCCACACTTTCATAGTTTGTATTCGTGCTGAAAATCAAAATCAAATGAGCTTTTACCCTTTTGTTCCACAGGAGATTTATGTTCTCATCGAGCTCATCTTAGTACATCTGTGTTATATTTTAACAGATGTTCTGCCCCAACCAAACTCCCTATCTGAAAATGTCTTCCACCCAGATCAACCTGCCGAAACGTGGCTTAAGGCCAAAACAGGGGCAGTGCCCCATCTCCACCCCATGAAATAATTAAAATAACACTAAAAGTAGTGGTATTTCACTTGCACCAAAAATAGTGCCCACTTATTCTACACCTCTCAAGTCATTTCAAAAAGTTGGACTAGAGTCAAGCTCAATAGGTTCTTATCTCCCTGGTGATTTTGCAAACTGTTAAAAATAAAAGATAACTCTTCCCAGGACCCCTGATGACGTCTCCAGATTTCCTAACATTTCCACCTAGCACCATGTCCTGATTCAAGAATATTAACCCAATTCCCTTTCAATGCTCATGTAGAGTGCACCCTTAATACAAGGCTTCCCCATCTCTTAGGATCAAATAACCCATGTCCAAGTGTTGTTCACATGGAACCTTTCCCCACTTCAGTCTTCGAAGTTCTCATTTGAATATTTACTACTACCACCAAGATCTGCTTCGAGGGCCAATCCACCTAAACTCATGCCCAATTTTTCTCAACGACACTGCATCCTCCTACTCATCAAAGCTAGTAAATTTCTCCAATGGTCGAGTATAGGTTGCGTGCTTCAGCGCCATCCATTTTCGGGGCTAGTTGATTTGGTAGGTGAGTTGTTACACACTCTTTAACAAGTTTTGACTTCTATTACCACCGCTCTACTGTCTTAATCAACCAACACCCTTTTTGGGATCTAGGTTAGAGCGCAATTCGGCACCATAACTCAAATTTCAGTTCATCTCGCATTGCCAGTTCATCTTACCAAAAATGACCAACTTGGAGCTCTCAATTCCATGGCATAGCTCAATGGAGTGGCTACACCTCTTACATATTTAAAGTTTGATAATATTTCAAGGGTGTTACACCCCTAATGCCTATAATCATTTTCTTTACCCAATAAGGCTCATGCATGAGATCCAACTATAATAAGGGAAACTTCAGAGGAAACTAGCTACTAGATGGTTTGCTTAGTATTTTTCCCATATATCCAGGTCAGATGAACAATTTGCATGTCATTATCACTACACACCTCCACCAAAGTTTCATATGGCTTCACCCTACTCAAGCATATTTCACCATCTTTCGGGTTCCAACAGGTGTGGTCGAACTCGAACCATTCGCATAAGCTCAAGTTCAGTCGACGATGCACCCCCATAAAGAGGGGATCTCACCCATTAGCTTCCTTGTGCCTTGCAAGTTTTCAAACCCGCTGACTCACACACATGTTAGACTCCTTGGTTTGTGTTTCAAGATGGGTCGAATGGAAAGCCCACCAACAAACACCACAAGCGTGTAGGTGCACATGACTCACCACAAGGGTGCACGCTTTGTTCCTCGACCACCACAATGGAAAACAATCAGATAGTAATCCACCTGCACTTGTGATGATGCAGTAGCCCCTTTTGGTTTGCACCTTAAGTGAAGTGGCAGACCAACCTGAAATGTTCCACATCTGACCAAGACGCATCAATAGCCTCCATCCTCTTCCCTCCTGAAAATTTCAAGCATTCTTTAATTCTCTTTTCAATGTCCTTTTCATCTTTCCCTCATGTTACTTGTTCGATATCAGTCTCTCACCCGTATTTAGCCTTAGATGGAATTTACCACCCAATTAGGTATGCATTCCCAAACAACCCGACTCATGGACAATGCCTCATGATGTGGTAGGGTCCCAACCCAACGGGGCTGTCACCCTCTCAACCACCCCCTTCAAAGGGACTTGGCCCATGTTTTCCACTAAGGACGCTTCTATAGACTACAATTTAGGTGATGCTGCCACCCGATTTTCATGTTGGGCTCTTCCCGATTCACTCGTCTCTACTAGGGGAATCCTTGTAAGTTTCTTTCCTCCACTTAATTATATGCTTAAATAGGTGTTCTCGCCTAAGCTAAGGTCGTAAGTTGGAGCTAAATTTTTCCTACCTGATGGGAGGAAAAGAGACAAAAAAGCAAGTTTGAGTGATTCCACACGAAGCCTACATCAACTAACATCGACTGCCCATCCAAGGGTACAAAATCACCGCACACCGGTGCATGCCACAAAACATCGCTGAGGTATTTCAGCTAATCGCACCGCATTGGGGATGGATGACTAGCTCTGCTACTCCCTAATATATTGCATGGAGCGTGTTTGAATGGGATGCGATGCCCAAATAAACATGTCGTCGACCAAGGCCTCGAGCGCAAATTGCTTTCAAAAACTTGGTGATTCACAAGATTCTGCAATTCACACTAAGTATCGCATTTCACTACATTCTTCATCATAACAAGAGCCGAGATATCTAATTTTTCGAGAATCATTTCCACATATTACCAACAAATCTACAACAACACTTAATAGGGGCATGCCCCACAACAAATGTAAGGCTAACGACCAAAAGGAGAAAAGGAATAAAAACACATGAAAGAAAGAGAAACAAAGGTGTTTACCCCCTCACAGGAGGAGTCTCAAATAGAGAACAATCTTCCCGAGCCCCACTCCCTTGCCAAAAAGGGGGAAATGCATGGAAAAACAATCAAGAAGGACTAGGGTGGCCACCCCGGGAGCTCACACTAATTTTAATCCTTCCCGAACACCAGTCCATAATAGTTCCCCTTTTCCTCCATAAAGCTAAGGACCGAAAGGAACAAGGGAAGAAGACAAGGTGAATGAAATAAACATGAAACATGGCTACCGGCTCACAAGTGGAGGCTCAAACAAAGCACAAGCCTTCCAAGACCCATGGCTTTGCCAAAAGGGGGGAATTGAAGGGGGAAACAATCAAGAAGGACTAGGGTGGCCACCCTGAGAGCTTGCACAACACTTCGTCCTTCCTGAACACCAATCCACAACAATCCCACCTTTTCTCCATAAATATAGAGGCCAAAAGGAAGAAGGGAAGAAAACAACATGAAAAAAAGAGATATCAAATGTGGCTACCGGCTCACAAGGGGAGGCAAAAACAGAGAACAAGCTTCTCCAACCCCATGCCTTCGTGAAATGGGGGGAACTATAGGGGACAATGATAAAGAAGGACTAGGGTGGCCACCTTGGGAGCTCACACTACATTTCGTCCTTCCTGAACACCAATCCACAATAATCCCACCTTTTCTTTGTAAATCTAGGGGCCAAAAGGAAGAAGGAAAGAAAAAACATGAAAGAATTAAACAAGGCTACCAACTCATAAGGGTAGGCTCAAACAGAGAACAAGCCTCCCTTATCATGTGCCTTATCAAAAAGGGGGCAACTGTAGGAGACAACAATCAAGAAGGACTAGGGTGGCCACCTCGGGAACTCACACTACTTTTCATCCTCCCTGAACACCAATCCACAACAATCCCACCTTTTCTCCATAAAGCTAGAGGCAAAAAGGAAAATGGGAAGAAAACAACATGAAAGAAAAAGATATCAAGCATGGCTATCAGCTCACAAGGGGAAGCTCAAATAGATAACAAGCTTCCCAAACCCCGTGCCTTCACAAAAAGGGGGAGCTGCAGGGGACGAAGATTTAGAAGGACTAGGGTGGACACCCCAAGAACCTGCACAGCTTTTCACCCTTCCTTAACACCAATCCACAACAATCCTACCTTTTCTTTGTAAATCTAGGGGCCAAAAGGAACAAGGGAAAAAAAAACATGAAAGAAAGAGATGTCAAACAAGGCTACCAGCTCACAAGGGTAGGCTCAAATAGAGAATGATCCTCCCTAACCATGTGCCTTATCAAAAAGGCGGGAACCACAAGGGATGGTGATCAAGGACTAGGGTGGCCACCCCAGGAACTCGCACTACTTTCCATCCTCCTTGGACACCAATCCACAAAAATCCCACCTTTTCTCCATAAATTTAGAGGCTAGAAGGAAAAAGGGAATAAAACAACATGAAAGAAAGAGATATCAAATGTGGCTACCATCTCACAATGGGAGGCTCAAATAGAGAAAAAGCTTCCAAAACCCCGTGCCTTCACAAAAAGGGGGCAACAGGAGGGGATGAAAATTGAGAAGGACTAGGGTGGCCACCCCAAGAACTCACACTACTTTTTGTCCTTCCTGAACACCAATCCACAAAAATCACACCTTTTCTTCGTAAAGCTAGGGGAAAAAGGAAGAAGGAAAGAAAACAACTCCAAAGAAATAAAAATCCCAAGAAAAGAGAGAGACTCAATAGCACACTGAAGAGATGTTTCCTAACCAAAAATAAAGAAAGTGAGGCAAAAAATTAAAGCATCCCACCTTTTCACACCCTCCCACATACATGATGACACAACACCCTTTCTAGCATACAACATAACAAACAACAATCAAACAACTAAGAAAATAAATCAAAACCTAAACTTGACCACTAGGAAAGACAAGGGATGCGATGAGACCAGTGTTCGAAGCACCAAGCTAACACTAATAGAAAACCCACCCCACTCTTTCTCCCCTCTGTGTACAAAACACCCAGCAACCTATCCAAAGACAAATTCAAGGGGGGTCAAGAATAAAACTCCAAAGAGGAGTTGTCACAAGCCAACACTAAATGCTAGATAAATCCATGTCCCACAAATACATCGATGGTGCGAGGCCACTAAAGAGAGGGATGTCTGTAAAGTGCACACCACGAAACCAAGAAATGACCAAGTCCCACAAAAAACCCACAATCCAAAGGGAGAAACAAAGACACAACCCACTACTTCTTTCCTTAGAAGGGAAGTGACTCACAAGAGGATGAGGAATTCTCTCGATGGCAAAGGAATGAGATAATAATGCCACCTCATGCCCATTCGCAGGGAAAATTGTGATCACGATGGAGCTTAGACTGAGGGAGGGGTTTTCATTACCTAGACACCCAACCCTTCCGCGAGGGAATATCGAGGAATGATTGAGAGGACTAGGGTGGTCATCCCAACTGGTTGAACTACTCTTCATCCATCTATTGGCCGGATAAATCATTCTTGCGGACAAGACTGATCTCCCTAGTATCGAATGATATCTAGCAACAAAGAGCATAAGAAAATATAATTTTCTATAAACATGTTTCAATTCATAAATGAAAACTAAGAGGTGTAACATACCCTACCTCGATCCAACGCTTGTTTGTGGCAGCTTTATTCCAACAGCTTCAAGCAGTTCCCTTTCAATAACCTGCATACATAAATAAACACACATCAAAGAATACCTACATAGATATTATAATAAAACATGTTCATTATGAATATCAAGGAGCTCAAAAATAAACCATTAGAGACAGTTCATTGAGAAAAACAAACTTGATTTTATTAACTTTATGAATAAAAGAACCTTACAACCTTTTCCTTGATGTTGCACAAGTTCTTTCTAGGGTCCAGTAGGAGTCTCCTCTACTTTTACAAGCCTCACTCACTTCCCAAATGACATGAAAGGTATGTGATGTCTCCTCTCACAAGCTCAAAAAGGAAGTCTAATTTCCAACAGCATTTACCCTCAAGAATCTTCAGCTTTCAACCTCTCCTACAACCAGCCCAATGCCTGAATTTATAGTGCAAATGGAGGAAGTTGCAGGTCCACCATTGAAGGGATAAGTTCCTCCTTCAATGGGATAAGCACCTCATATCATGGAGTTAGCTCCCTTAGTTATGGAATGGATGAACCAAGGTGGAGGGGACTTTCCATCACAATATTCCTTCTAGAAGTGTCCAGAAGTGACCCAAGATGAGTTTTTAAGAATGAACTCATGCCTTTTTAACTTTTATAGGGTTTCACACCCATTAATCAATAGACAGAGCAGTCAGGTTCACAAGAAACATGACCATTGGGTGCGGCACAGCAGGCAATGCTAGGAGAAAGTGAGAAACTAGGATTTGAGATATTTTTAAGGTCTTTCTCCCATTTTCAAGGCTTGACATGAAGAGCTGAGGCTTAAGACTTGCAAATGAGGTATTTATGAGTTCTGATGAACTCACACAAACTGTAGAAAGTCATGGTGACATTTTTTTGTGTAACAGATGGCCCCCTAAAGTGCGAAGTCTGTAGTAGATGAGGATGGTTTTTTTGATCATCTAAGAAGATTGAAGGACTTTATCATTTCAAGGATATTCCTGTGGATACCCTGGTCGAAACCTATAAAAACATTCAACGCAAAATATATATATGTGAAAATATCATCACTGAGGTAGGCAGTCCCATACTCAGATCAAAACTGACTATGAACTATCTAAAACTTTTCTGATACAGGAATGATTTTGTATTACATCACAAGTAGGAACATATGGACACAATATGGGCACATCCATCTGTTTATGAATAGTCCACTATATAATGATAACAAAATTCCTCGCAGCCTGGATGGTGGAAACTAGATCCAGGGTCTTCATTTCTACTTCCCGAACTAGTACGATTCTATGCATGTGAATAAATGTGTCGAAGTCGAACATGGTAGAAACCACTTGATTACCAGTCAATGATGTAAACTGTTAACAAGTGTGAGAGGAACCACCAGTAATGTTAATGGCCCTCAAAGTACTTAGTACAATCCATGAAATATGAATGAATGAGTTGATGTCGAACACGTCACAGAATCCTTTGATCGAAGGTCAATGATGCAACCTGTCGTCAAAGGCGAGAAACCTCCCATTGAGGCATGCAGATTCCAAGGTACTGACGATTTCTAGATCATCTTTCTAGATAATGAGTCGGAGTCGATAGAAAGCGATCCGCCATAGGCAAGCCCATAACACGAAATCATAGATCAAGTCTGAAGAAATATATTTGGAAAGAACTAACTCAGGGATGGTCAATGATGGATGACAGATATTTTATAGGTGAATGGTTTATTTGCACAGACCTCTTGAACACATAATGACACTGCAGATGGCTTGGTGACAGTTGACCCAAAGCTAATACCCGGAAACTGGTTGAAGAATTTCAATGTGGCTTGATTAACTGTTAGGTAAAGGATTTCCCAACCCAGGTATATAAAAGTATCATGTTCAAGAGTGATGGAAAGTTTTTCAAACACAAAGTACAACAAACAGGTTCATTTTTCTCTTTTCCCCCACCATTTCTCGCAAGTATCTCTTTATTTTTGACAAGCTTGAGGAGGATAACATTTGCTTAATTATAAGATCATTCTTCGGATGAGTCCAACTTAGTTTAGATTCGAACCCTAAGAAGGAGTGGTCTGTTCCTGTTTGTAATTGAACAGGTCCTTTACTGTTGAATTTTAACGAGTCCAATATAGGAGAAACTCGGCATTTTAAATTTTAGGGAGTCAGAAGAAAAACTTAAGAAAACTCCATGGTTGTCCTTTTTCGTAAATTTGTGTCTCCCAAGCCCGAAAAAGTATAAAATAATACTTGAGAGAATTGCTTGATCATTATGATCAAGGAGTAATTTTCATAATTAGTGCCTTCAATCTGAAAAAGTAAAAAAGCGATTGAAAACACGTCGTTTTATTACCAATATCGAACTCGAAACGACAAAAGTTCGGCAATCTTTTTATGTTTATACGGTCAGAAAAGAGCTGTAAGAGGACCGTCTTTTTAATTCCGTTTTAACGAGTCTCAAAAGAAAAACTTGGCAATATTTTCATATTTTACGAGTCAGAAAAGAGCTTAAAGAGGACTCTTATGCGTTTTTTGTTGAAAATGACCAATTTCGCCTGAATACCCAATATTCTGCACAAAAACTGCAAACATTACTCATATCTATTTTAAAAATAATAAAAAATGCACCAAAAGTGACCTTTTCAAAGTAAACAATAAATAAATTAAATTTATTTATTCAAAAAATCTTATAAAAAGGGCTTTTACAAGTTCATTTTTACCGTTTGCTTTGGAGTAAAAAGTAAGAGCTTTTGGTAAGAAAAATTCCTTTGGAGATTGCGAAAAATCCAACCGCTGGAATTGAGAACCGTCTTCTCCAGATAATCCACATTGTCCCTCACTTGCATTTCATCCATTTAGAATTTTGTTTTAGGGTTTAAAAATTGATTTTTAGAGGAAAATTAGGGCAAAAAATCACCCGCGGCAGTTGCGCAAGGGTGCCATGTGGCCCTTGCGCACCCTGATTTTTCTGTGCATAAAGAAAAGTCGGGGTGCTACACCTGTCCTTAAGGAGAAGTGCGAACCTACGCACTGTCTCTAAAAGGATGGGTGCGAACCCTGCGGAACGCAGATTTTAAACCCTAAATTCTTCATTTTTTCCCCATAGATTTTGAAATGAAATGTTCTAAACCACCTATTTTTCAATGCAAGTACACAAGCTGTTTGTTTGGTAGAAAAGAGAGCACGAGGATGTGGATCAAGCTGCATTACTTTATCCACCTTCATTACAGGCATTGAGAGCATGCGGACTATTCAAATTTTGGACCATACCTAGCATGAGGGCACAGGTAGACTTTCTACAATGGTTGGTGAACAGGTGGAGCACGCAGGATGAGTTCTTCATTATTCGTGGAAACCGACTCGAAATCGAGCCAGATGACATATACTTTTTTACTGGCTTTCCCAAGAGAGGCGCGGAATTATCTTTGTTCAGATCTAGGCTAGGTGGCCAATCTGTCGCTAGTCTCTGACTAGAGTTCTGTAATAACCAGACTCCGGACAAATAGATAGATGTTAAAACCATCTCCCATCCTGAACTAAATGTGATCGCCTTTACTATTACCAGACTCTACGGGAGCACAACATTACATCTAGCTACTGGTTCCCAGATGCGCATGACAGTAGACTGCTTCCGAGGTACCATCTTCAACTGATACGATGTTGTATTAGCCAATGTGAAGGGCCAATTGACTAGGGCGAAGAATGGACAGCTAAAGAACTTTGGATATGGTTATTTAGTTGTCAGCTTTGCCCTAGAGAGGGTACCTATGCTAGTTCCATAACAACTTACTGTTGAGGCTGGACTTCCCCGAGATCCTAAGGTTATGCGATGGGTTGCAGTCATGGCCTGCTATCCTGAGGAGGGTACCGAGGTTGTTCGATTCACACCAGAGTATTTCCATTGGTTAGAGAACCAACTCTTTTTGATTCAGGATTTTCCATACGCTGGGATGGATTATCATGGTGATCCCGACATGACTCTTCCACTAGGAGAGCAATGGGATGATAGAGGTAAAATTGTTTTCAACACACACACACACGCACACACACACACACACACACACACACACACACACACATATATATATATATTTAAATCATCCCAAAAATAATAGTAAAAAGTTTTAAATGCAGATGTGGGTCCACAGTGAGCAGCCGCTCTCCAGCCCTATGATCGAAGACAACCAGCTACCGCAGCAGCGGCCCCACAGGACCAATTAGCAAAGACCTTGGCCGAATTAGAGGGCCATCTAAATTGCTTGACCGCAAATATTCCGGAGACCAGCATAGATGACATTCCTCTTAGACTTCAGAACTATGTGTTTGGGGTCCCAGGACCTTTTAGGAGGTTCCTTTGTAGGGTGGCCCGAGTAGTGGTGTCTTATCGTGATCATCACCAGTGATAGGATGATTGCCTTGTAGACTCATTTTTGGACTTTTTATACTATCATTTTTGTTGATCATAAGGTGTTTTTCAACCTATGATCGAGGACGATGTATATTTTGACACACTCCTATGCTATGCTATATTACTATTATTGGTTATCTTGAAAAACATGCTATGGGATGTTTTTAAATTTACTGTTTGATTTAATGCAAATGTCTATTTAACATTCGAGAAGCAACTACATCTGCTAATGTATTTAAATATCTTGGAATGTGTTGATATTCGATGTAATCAAATTCTCGTTCCAAGAGAAAGACTCTCAAAAATAATCATAATAACAGTGGATTTATAATGGCATAAACGCTATTAAGCTGTAATACAATGAGTTCTGAATCTAAATTAACAATCAAACACCGAACTCCAAATGAAATGGATTCATATAATAACTCAATCACTAAACTGTATTCTGCAATGTTGTTCGTTGTTTGACCAAGGCTTACCCCATGCATAGATACTAACTCGTCAGAGGGAAAATAGATAACCCAAGTTGTGGAAGAGATGTTCCGTGTACTACGAAAACGCCATCAGCAAAATTGATGTATGTTTGGAGAGGCGTTGACATTCGCAATATCAAGAGTAAAATCAAGATAAGCAGGAATAATAATGAAAAACACTCTTTGAAGTAAAGCAGACTTTTCTAATCTAAAAACACACCAAACTTAGAAAGAAACTAGTCTAAAAAATCTCCACACTAATCTTTTAAGCATAATATCGCTTTAGATAAAGCCCATTCCTAGGTTTACCTAAAGAGACACCGTCAAAATCTTCTAACTCATAGGCCCATTTTTCCATCTTTCACTTGACAATATACGGACCATGCCACATGGGTACAAATTTGCCAGCCCCTAGCTTATCATTTGCTTGATCATAAAGTAAGACTAGGTCTCCTTCTGAAAAAATATGGGGTGTAACATTCCGATCATACTGAGCTTTAATCCATTTGGCACGAGTTTCGACAACCAATGCAGCATTACATCGATTCTCATATAATTGAGCTAAGTACAATAAACATTTTTCCTCTTTCGAAGTGGCTGGTAGTAGTTGCACGACAATTTGTAATGACGGGATTTCGCATTCAATGGGTAATACTGCCTCTAAACCATAAACCAGTTGAAAGGAAGTAAAACTTGTTGATGTTTTAATTAAGGTTCGATACTCCTAAAGCGCTGAAAATAACATGTTATGCCAATTCGACCTATGAATCCAAATGATTCGTCAGATCATGGTGACTAGAACTTTGTTGATTACTTCAACCAGACCATTTGCCTGTGGGTAATATGGAGTGGAACTATCGTGACGCAAGCCAAGCTGATCTGTAAGTTCAGTCATCATGATGTTTCGAAAATGACTCCCATGGTCAGTGATAATCGCTTGAGGAACACCAAACCTAGCAATTATATGATTAAAAACGAAAATCACAACAGTTCTGCCATCTGCCGAAAATGTAGGCATCGCCTCAGCCCACTTGGTAAAATAATCTACCGCAAGGATGAGGGTTGACTTGTGACAACCGTACTAGGCCCAGATTGTCCTACAGGCATTGAAACCGGAGTCTGGATTATCGGTCCGGACTGAGGTAAAGAGGCCTGAGGAGTTGATACAACAGCAGTAGAAACTGGAGATGTTGATACTCTAGAAATAGGTGGAGTGGATTGAACAGACGCCGGAGTAGTTGCAGCAGACATTTGGGACAGAGTTCGAGGTGAGCTAGGACCAGACTGATGAGCTACCCCAAGTGTAGAAGTTTGAGTAGTAGGCTGGACAGGTTGTTGGGGTGAACCAGAAATAAAAGGCTGTCCAGATTGAGATGAAAACTGCACACTGAGTTGCGGAGTCTGTTGATCCCACACCATGTTCATCCTGGGGTATGGACCCATAACAAGTTGAGCACATTGAGGACCAAAACCAGGTTGAGTGTAAGGTTGATAATTATATGGTACATTTCCCGGTCCTTGAACGAATGATTGACCTGAAGGTGGTTGAAAACCTTGAGGTTGGTATTGACCTTGAGGTTGGTACTGACCTTGTGGTTGGTACTGACCTTGAGGCTGGTACTGACGTTGAGGCACATATTGATGATGGAGTTGACCTTGAGGTACATATTGGTACTAGGGTTGACCTTGAGGAAAATACTGTCCTGTAGGGATATACTATCCTTGAGGTTGCCCCCTAGGTGGTATTTCAGTACCTTGCGGCTGCCCCCCAGGTAGTATTGAACTACCTAGAGGTTGCGGATTAGGAGTAGTACCAGACATCATAAGAATCTCTTCGACACTTAACTGTTTAGTTCCGCTATTACCAAGAGATACTACATATTCGATGGGTTGATGAGATGCTCCTAAAAATGTACTAGATAAAGACTGATACCCAGGAGGAACAGAAGGACCACCATGTAAAAAAGTTTCTGGTGTCTGAGAAAACAAGGATGACTGTCTCGAAATATTCAAAGGAGGATAATAACCTCTGTGTGTTGGATGGAAAGGAAATTGAGGTGGTGAAGACACGAGAACTAGATTTTCTAAAAAATTGGTCAACGAAATATACCAAGTGTCACCTCTAATGGGACTATAGAAAACAGATTCACGCTCCCTAAGTTCGATAGTTGGTTGATTTTTGGGGATGCTTATACCTTCGTTTAGACTTGAACTTACAATTTCTTCTATGGAAATGAGTCCAGAAGGAAGATTCTGGGTAATGATATTTTCTACCCTAGGTGAAATAGGACCACTAGAAGTGGGAGAAGAAAATCCCGAAGATGGAGTAGCAACAGGTTCAGTCTCAGGTTCAGAGATTTCAGGTTCTTCGGCTAATGAACTAGTAGGAGTGATACTACCAGTAACCTAGGAAAATGAAATCGGTTCATAAATATGTTTTGTTGCTTGAACTAGATGATCAGGATGTATGATTAATGAAGACTCTCCAGCCTCTGGTGACCCAACCCTACTTTCACTAGGTGTGACAAGAGCTCGCAGCCCTTCAACTTGACTTGGTGTAAATTTGGGAGGCTACCCCCGAAGTTGACATGATTGTCTCAGTAATTCAGCCACGATTAATTATTTAATTACTTCACACGAAAACAAAGAAAATCTCAAGAAAACCACCTAAAGTCTCTAAAGAACCAAACAATTTGAAGCACACGCCTAATAAATCTAGGAGATCAAACCACACACAAACAATATCTTTCCATATCGAAAACACTAGTTGGTGATGAAATCCAACGTTGCAGAATTCAATACAGAAATGGTGGTTGGAACAGTTACCCCGACAACCTGCTTAATGAAACAGACTGGCACAAATTTCTCCACTATAACCGTCTCAAGTGAAGATAACCCCCCAGAGAGTCTAAGTGAGTCTAGTCGATGTCTGCTCTAGGTACAGTGGGATCTTCCCTCCATCGTCACCTAGGAAAGAATCCTAAAGATTATGGCCACTAAGGTCACCAACAGAAACAAATATACCTAGGGGAACAGTCTATGATCCGATACGCATGCAAGGGCAGAGTAACAAGCTCAATCCCCTTGAAGGCTCCTTGACATAATCCAAGGTTTACCAACAAGTGACCCCAGGCTCCTCGACAATGGTCAATCCGAGGTTTACAGTTTTTACTACATAAATATCTTCTATCGTTCCTAATGAGGAAGGATTGATTCCCCCACTGGTTCGGATATGATCTCGTGCTTCTCCTTTAATAGGAGCTTTCCCGGAGCATAGGTGTAACAATTGGAATTTCTCCCTACCACAAGATCGACTACTTGTTTGTTTAAACTATCTTAGAGAGTTAATTACTCCCTACTCAAAGATACTAGCCTAAGCTATGTTGGTGAAAAGAGCCCTAGAAAATAAAAAGATAGCTAGATGGATTTTAATTAAGTGTTAATTTTATTATTTGTTTCTTAAGTCAATGGGTGCGGAGATGAAACTTTATGGTGTGAAGACTCGACTCCAAAACACTAAAAAATGCACCTAAGATGATAACAATTCCTTTTCCTTTTCAATGAATTTCTAGCTAAGGAAGAGTTGAACATGCAATGCTTTGAAAATCAAATCTTTCTCTTAACATACAACTGAAAGGAAAAAAAATTGTCTTTTTCAAAGAACTTTAAAAACGAGACTACCAATCACGCTCACGGAAAATCCATTTGCTTTTCAACAATCAAAAACTACAAGAACAAACAATTCTTTTGAGAGAGCTTTTAAGATTTCTAGAAAAACTCTAAAAAACTATTGAAAACAAATTGTTCAACAAGCTTCTATAATTTCTATGAAAAACTCAAAACTATAATCTAATATTGAGATCTAAACGAAAAACTGATTAAAAAGAAACTTGAAATTTTTTTGAGGATGCTTAACTTAGTCTTTCAGCTAACTAAGGATCAATTTGTTCAGCTCAACAAACTAATCACAAACACCCAATTACGTTTTAATAAAAAATGAAATTCGAAACTTTCAATCAAGTTTAATCAAAGTTTTGCAAAAGAGAAAAATGGGATCTAGCTCTCTTCAAGGATAGATTTCATAAGCTAGTCAAACTCAGCAAGAATACCAAAGATACCAGGGTGATCTAAGGCTCTAGGACTTTTGATCTCTGAGCTACTATGAAGACCAAGAAAAAATCAATCCAATAGGAAAAACTTCTAGAAAATCACTTCAAACGATAATGCTAATGAAAACTAACTCACAAGGAACTTTTGTCAAGACAAGTGCAAGTCTGCGCATATACTAACAGCTATGGACAAAAAGTAAACCTAACTAGGCGGATGGATCTTTGGTTTTTCAAACTTTTGGCAGGGTCCGCAGGACCCCAGTAGAACCAGGTGCGGTGCCGCTCTATGTTACACTGTAACAGTGCGGACAGGTCCGCGCCATACCTAACGCAGAAGGTGCGGTCCTCTTCCAAAATTTCGAAAAATAAAAATCAAACCAGGATCTAACAAGTACCAAAACTCACACACATCAAGGAAAAATCAGAAACCAAAACTCAAGTTTGACAAGTCAAAGCAAAGACAAATCAAAAACCAAACCAAACCGCTCCCCAGCAGAGTCAACAATTTGTTGACCGGATAAATCGTTCTTGCGGACAAGACCGATCTCCCTAGTATCGAATGATATCTAGCAACAAAGAGCACAAGAAAATATACTTTTGTCTAAACATGTTTCAATTCATAAAGGAAAACTAAAAGGTGTAACAGACCCTACCTCGGTCCGACGCTTGTTTGTGGCAACTTTATTCCAACAACTTCAAGCAGTTCCCTTTCAATAACCTGCATACACAAACAAACACACACCAAAGAACACCTGCATAGATATTATAATAAAACATGTTCATCATGAAGATCAAGGAGCTCATAAAATAAACCATTAGAGACAGTTCATTGAGAAAAACAAACTTGATTGTATTAACTTTATGAATAAAAGAACCTTACAACCTTTGCCTTGATGTTGCACAAGTTCCTTCCAAGGTCCAGCAGGAGTCTCCTCTACTTTGACAAGCCTCACTCACTTCCCAAATGACATGAAAGGTATGTGATATCTCCTCTCACAAGCTCAATAAGGAAGTCTAATTTCCAGCAGCATTTACCCTCAAGAATCTTCAACGTTCAACCTCTCCTACAATCAGCCTAATGCCTGAATTTATAGTGCAAATGGAGGAAGTTGCAGGTCCACCATTGAAGGGATAACTTTCTGCTTCAATGGGATAAGCAACTCATATCATGGAGTTAGCTCCCTTAGTTATGGAATGGATGAACCAAGGTGGAGCGGACTTGCCAGCGCAATATTCCTTCTAGAAGTGTCCAGAAGTGACCCAAGATGAGTTTTTAAGAATGAACTCACGCCTTTTTAACTTTTACAGGGGTTCGCACCCATTACTCAACAGACAGAGCAGTCAGGTTCGTAGGAAACATGACCATTGGGTGCGGCACCGCAGGCAATTCTAGGAGAAAGTGTGAAACCAAGATTTGAGATATTATTAAGGTCTTTCTCCCATTTTCAAGGCTTGACATGAAGAGCTGAGGCTTAAGACTTGCAAAGGAGGTATGTATGAGTGTTAATGGACTCACACAAACTGTAGAAAGTCATGGTGCCAATGTTTGTGTAACACCATCCCATATTGACCCCACCTCAACAATTTTCCCTCACAAAAAGTTAGAGATACCAAGTGTGTGCGCAACCACTCCCTTTGACCCAACCACCAACAATAAATCTCACCCAAGTAACACATAAACCACCACCACCTTTTTGAGAGAACCAACTGTTACACAAAAATATTGTCACCTTGATTATTTCTAGTCGGTGTAGGCCTATCATCACCTATACCAACTTCCTAAGCAAGTCTTAAACGTCATCTCTTCAAAACAAGCTTGAGAAAAGAGAGAAAGACATCAAAAAAGCAATGTAACTCTGGTTCTGCACTTTCTCTTACTTTTGCCTGTGGGCCCACACCTTTTTTTCAAGGTATCTGCGTACTTATACGCTCTTTATGTAAAGGGGAAGGTGCGTACCCCTGTAAAAGTCAAAAGGCGCAATCTTTATCTTAAAAAACTCATCTTGGGTTAATTATAGAGTTTTCTAGAAGCACTTGTTACGTGGATTGTTCGCTCCAAGTGGTTCATGCATCCCATCATAGGAGGAACTAATCCCTTGTTAAGAGGAGCTATCCCTTTGAAGGAGGACTCTATCCCTTTGAAAGAGGAGCTGGTAACTGATCTCCATTGCACTATAAATTGAGGCATTGGGTCAGTGGCCAGAGAGGTTAGAAGCTGAACTTTTGAGGGTAAATGCTAGTGAAATCAGGACTTCCTATTTGAGCTTAAGAGGAGAGATCACATACCTTTTTGGCTTCATTGGGGAGTGAGTGAAGCTTGTCAAAGTAGAGGAGACTTCTTGTTGGACCCTCGCAGGAGCTTGTACAGCGTCAAGGCAATGGTTGTAAGGTTCTTCTCCTTTTGAATTAATACAATCAAGCTCATTTTTCTTAACAAGTATCTCATGTTATTTCTTTCATGGACTCCTTGACTTTCATGTTGAATATGTTTTATAACATTGGATATTCAGGTGCTATTTAATCGTTTGCCTTGTTTGTGCTTGTAGGTTTGCGACGAAGGAACTTACTTGGATCAAAGGAGCGAAGGCATCTCCAAACTTGCGTTGGACATAAGGTAGGCCCTTAAACCCATTTGTTTCCCATTATTTATAAAGCACATTTAGAGAAAGATAGTGTCTATTTGGTTTGTTTGTCATTAGGACTTCATTAGATTCTAGGAAGGTCTGTCTTGTCCACAAGATCGACTAATTCCACGTGACAAAATGGCGACTCCACTGGGGAATTGATAGTTTTCCTCGTTTTTCTTTGACTTGAGAAACTTGCCTTTTTGTTTCTATTTTTGGCTTGTTGTGTGTGGCTTTGGGTAGACTTAGTTGATTTAGCTTTGTTTTTTCTTTTTCATTACTTTAGTTTAAGTCCGCAGCCTGCGCTTATATCACAGTGCGTACCTATACGCACCTTGGTTTTGTGCACAGAGTGTACCCGCACCTGGGTGAGCTCTGCACCTGCGTACCCTGCTAAATTTTTGAAAATTTTGACTTTTTATCTTTCAGTTAGTTTTATTTTGTTTTTCTAGTCGTTATCCTCTGCCCATACCTGCATGTGACTAGTTGAAATCTTTCCTTGGTTTAATTTCATTAGTATTAGGGTTTTAGGTGAAATTCCTAGAAGTTTTGCTTGTTGGGTTTGTTTTTCGATTTGGTTGTGTAGTGGCTCTGAGCTTAGAGGCTGTAGAAACTTCATATCACCTTAGTGTCTACCAACCTTCTTGAGAGTCTGACCATTTGTGAAATCTCCCCTTGTTGAGAAATCCACTTTGAGTTTTCTCTTTACAAAACTTCGATAAGCTTGTGATCGAAAGTGTGGATTTTCATTTTTAAAAAAGGAATACAAAATTGATTTTTCTTGACTTATTTGTGATTCTAAACAAATTAGTCCTTGGTTTTCTTGTGACCGAGTAAAACATCCTCAAAAAGACTTTTTCTAAGCTTTTTACTTCAAATAGGGTTTTGTTAGTTTCTAGATCTTAAGTTTACTTTGTTCAATAGTTTTCTCAAAGATTTACTTTAGTAATAGTTTTAAATGTTTTTTAATAAAAAATGAAAAGGTCTCTTTTGAAAAAGTTTGTTCTTAGTAGCATTTGAGTTTTCGAATGAAAAGAAAAATTCTTGTGGAAATAATTAGTTGTCTCGTTTTTGAGTGCATTGAAACGAATACTCTTCTTTTGATTTGATCATTAAAGAAAGGTTTGTGTTTTAAGTATTTGCATCTTCCAACTCTTTCTTAGCTAGAACTTCATTGAAGAGAAAAGATTAGTTAGTAATCTTAAGTGCATCTTTATAGTGATTTTGAGTCGAGTCTTTAGACCATAAGTTTCATCTCCATCACCTTTTGACTTAATCAAAAACCACTAAAAATCACGCTTAATATAAAATCAATCTAGCAATTTTTTGGTTTCTAGGGCTCTGGTACAACAATATAGCTTAGGCTAGTATCTTGGAGTAGGGAGTAATTAACTCTCCAAGATAAGTAAAACAAACAAGTAGCTTTATCTTGCAGTAGGAGAAATCCAATTGTTGCATTTATACTCTGGGAAAGATCCTCTTAAAGGAGAAGCACGAGATCATGTCCGAACCAGTGTGGGAATCAATCCTTCCTCATTGGGAATGACGCCAGATATTCACGTATTACAAACGGTAAACCTTGGATTATTGTCGAGGAGCCTGGGGTCACTTGTTGGTAAACC